>VYZT01019351.1:11161-35198 GCA_013400735.1 Pomatostomus ruficeps | reverse complement strand
GTAAGTCGTAATTCAGGTTAATAAGAGCAGAATTAGCATTGGGGTCGGCCTCTTTGCTGTATCTTTTTTCTGCACCAAAAAAGTCAAACTATCCACAGGGAAGATGCTGCTGGTAGAGATGGTAGGATGAGTGTAACAGTATTATGTTAATGAAGCGTATTTGTTTCCTTTGGAAGATACAAAACCTACTAACCACACTGCTAGTGACATGCAATTGTCTTTAAGGTAAAATTTTAAGTACATAGTCAGTAGGAATGGTATGGTGTCTTTAAGATTACTTTTAATGGAACATAGTAGTTGAGACTACACAGTTTGCTAACTTAATAAAGGCTTTAGACAGTTAGCACAGGAAGTTTCTGTTGGGAGCTCTGAGATACACAAATTAATATATATTGCCAAAAGTGTTATACTTTGTGCTTTTCTTGAGTAGAACACTGGGTTGCAGAATGTGAACTAGAATGATCTTCAGTATAGAAAACTCTTCATTTGAAAACTGACTGGTTTTAATTTCTAAAGTTTTCCTTGTTTGACTCATTAGCAAAATCTTAAATAAAGCTAATTTTCAATATAGGTTTTCATCAGTAGAGCCTATATTTTGTTCCGTATAGAAACAATTTATTCCCCAATGGTGCTTATAATTTAAAGGAGCTGGTCTTCTCTTTAATTTGGAAAAAATTGGAAAGTATTGGACCACACTGTATATGAAGAACAGAAGTAGAATTTCAGAGATGCTTACAGAATGGTTCCAAGTACAAGCTAGATGTTCAATCTTCCAGTAGTCTTATACAGTAGCAAAAGCTGGAAATCAAAAGAGCAAAGTCTTGGACAGTATAACACCTACCAAATTCAGTAGAAACTATGCAACTAGTCTTACTGGGTTTGTGAGGTCATTATGTTCCAAAAAATACTTTGTAAATACTTAATAAATTTTTATACTGCATCATCAAAGATGAAAGTTTTAAATTATATTTACACTTTTAAGTTACCTACAGATTTGATTGGTTCTGGCACTTGAAATGCAAAATTTGGAGGCAGGAGGGGGTATTTTAAATACACTAAAGCTACTTCCCTAAAACCACTTTAATCTCAAAATGTATTTTATTCCCCATGCTTAACCAAAATATCTTTGTATGTAAAGCATCTTTCTGATGACATTTTGTCACTCATAAAATGGCCTGACCATTTTGAGGGCATTTGGATACTTTTAATATGATCTGACACTAGAGTTTGGGTTGAAGAGAACACACAGAGGCAAAGAGGTGGCTGAGTATAGCCAGGAACTGTTACAGAGAGGTTCAAATGAATTCACAGTAAAGAGGAAAGATGAGGAAATGAATGAGGGTTGTGATTTCACTGGTGAACCACATGCCGTTGGAGAAGCAAAGTGTAAAAATTTGGATGAACTCTGGGATGTCAGGAGAACAATCCTTAGATATTTTAGATCTATCCTTAGATCTATCCTTAGATATTTTAGTAGATCCATATGCTGCAGGAAAAGGCTAACTGCCTTGTATGTGAAAGACGGAGCTCAAGATCTGCTTATCATCAGTTGCAGTGCTGAATTAATGAAATTACAGCTTGCCTCTCAAATTCTTCCTTGTCTGTATCAACATGTTGTGATGATTGCATTTATCATTGATATTAAGATTGGAAATATTTTGGCTCTTATTAAAAGGGAAAGAAGAGGAGAGTTTCATATTTCATTGCTGCTCAATTTGGGCAGTTGCATTTTTAAGATGACTGGTAAGCCAATTTGAAACAATATTGAATTTGATGAAAATTGGGTCTGACTTTTGTGTAGTATTGAGTAACACTTAACAGAGACCAGTTCTGACTCAGCTACTTTAAAGCAGCACTGCTGTGAGATGGCAGATAGCTTTTTACATGAGCTTTTATATTGAACTTTGTTATCTTTCTGGATCCTCTTATTTCTGCATTTGTTTTTCAATAAATTGTGTATATAGGTTTGTCTGTTGTCTTTGATGGAAAAAGAGATGACTATTTCCCTGAATTGATAAAGTGGGCAACTGAAAATGGAGCATCCACAGAAGGTTTTGAAATAGCTAACTTTGAAGAAGAGGGATTTGGTTTGAAAGCAACAAGAGAGATAAAGGTGAGCATGTGAACATTTGACTTAGGTTAGGAATTGTGTTTGGAATGTAACTGCAGAGCTCTGAAATGCTTACCCTCTTCCCGCCTTTTAACTGCTCATGCTGTTCTGAAACATTATCAAGTCTGTGTACTTGAGAATAACATTATTGATAAAATTGAGTATTATTTTTGATGACTACTGATAGTACTGGGAATTTTTAATCAATCTTTCTTTTTTCCTCTGTGTTGCCTATACTCTTTACTGAATCACCAGAGTACTCTACCCCATTGATGTATCCATTTGTTTTCAAAGTATTTAATCTCTTCTTTTCTTTCATGTTCCCTTTTAAAGAACTGGTCCTTTTGCCTCAAAAGGAGGTATTTTGCAATACCTATTGAGTCTTTTCTCCTCTTCATTCATGTGCCTTCATTCAAAGAATTGGCCTTTTTGTCTCAGAAAGAGGTGTTTGCAAGACGTATTTGTCAGTGAAAATGAAAAAATCCCAAAATTACGATAATTGTAAAGGATTTTTTTATTGTCAGATATGTGTGTATAGACACACATACAGTTAGCTAACTATTAAAAGGTAAGCATTTAAGATTGTGTCTTTCCATTCCCATTTTGTAGGTGGGAAACAGCTTTGAAGACCCATCAGCTGTTGTAGAAAGACTATTGGAAAAAGAGCATAGTATAATCATTTTATAGCTTCATTAGCACACAGTTAATACATTGATAGAAATCCTGAACAGTTCTAGAATAAAAACAGCTAATATGAAAAAACTCTACTGTGATAAAATATGTGATCATGCAATTATTAGCAATATAATGTATCTGGTAGCTTTAAAGTTCTCTTGTACATATTAGCAGTTCCAAAATGGAAGGGCTTTATTTTGTATCTAAGTGTCTGTGTTTAAAGCTTTGTGTAATGCAGATTGGAACATTTAGTTACCACAATATGAAACACAGGTTGTTTGCTGAATTTGCAGTGGAAGAGAAGGAAGAATTTTGATTCAGAACAATTTTGATTAAAAAATATTAATGTAAACAACTTGTATTTTAAAGTTGGTGTGTATTTGAGACACTTGGCGTATCATATAAATGACCCTCTGTGCATTTCTTTCCTTTCTGTAGGCTGAAGAATTATTTCTGTGGGTTCCTAGAAAACTGTTGATGACAGTTGAGTCAGCTAAAAATTCAGTCTTAGGTAAGAGCTTAAGGAAGTTCTTAAGCAAGAAATGAATATTTATGGGATCATTCAGTAGGAGACTTTCTTTTTTTAGCTGATCTTCTTTATTACAGAGCTTGTTTATCATGCCAGCCGTCAGGTTTGGAATACTTAGAAACTTGAAGTGTCAATGGAAAGAATTTAATTTTCCGGTTAGTTTCTGTCTGAGTGCACTGGATATCTTCCACAAGTGTGTGTTATTTTGAACACGTATCATGTAGCTTGTATAATACTTGGAGATAAAATGTTCTGAGGTATTGAGAATATTGTTCTAGTTTTGCCATGCAATTATACAGGAGGCATTTGCTGTGTTAAAAAACTTACAGTATAATGCAGTGTAGGCAGCTAAATATTTTAGAAACCTGAAAAGCTTTTTTTTTTTGTTAACTGCTTATGTATTATTTAATCATGTTAATTTAAAGTAAATCTAGGGTGATATTTTCCACAGGCAATTAATTTAGTTTCTCACCTTTCTTGGTTAATTCAGGATCTCTGTATTCTCAAGATCGAATTCTTCAAGCCATGGGCAATATAACATTGGCGTTCCATCTCCTTTGTGAGCGAGCCAACCCCAACTCTTTCTGGCTGCCCTACATCCAGACTCTCCCCAGTGAATATGATACTCCTCTCTATTTTGAAGAAGATGAAGTACAGTATCTTCAATCAACTCAGGCCATACATGATGTTTTTAGCCAATATAAAAATACAGCTCGACAGTATGCCTATTTCTACAAAGTTATTCAGGTAGGAATCTTAAATATAGTATATAAATGTTGTTCTCATGATCCTTATTCTGGAAGGTGTGAAAACCGTGATGCTGAAAGATAGCACAAGTATATTGCCCTTAAAAGTCTGAATCATTAAGGCAATTTCCGGCTGTTTTTTTGAAGCTCTGTTGAAATTTTGCAGTTAAGTAGGCTCATGGATATATAAAAATATATTTAGTTGGTTGAGAGAAGTGATTACTGCCCTTTGTGTAAAAATGGGTGAGGTATCATCTGGAGTACTGCACAATTTTGGGCCCACCAGTGCACAAACTGGAAACATGTTGACAAACTGGAATGAGATCAGAGGAGGGCTATTAAGATGTAATTTGTTTCAGCCCTTTATCCATATGGGAGATTGACGGAGCTGGATTTGTTTGTTCTGGAGGAAAGGAGATAAGGGATGATCAAGTCATTGCTCTCATCTTACTACTGTTAGCCAGTCTCTAGAAGTTTGTTGGTTGGAAGTTTTGCTACATGACCTGCAGAGATCTATACCCTATGCCTTTATGATTCTTTGAAAAATGTGTGGTCTGCACTTAACAAAGTAGAATTATAATTAATTGACAGAATAAAACCATTGCATATGTTGTATTTCCAATGGAAGTTAATTAACTGTTGTTTTCTGTTCTATTTAGTGTAATTATTTTGATTGCTTTCAAATACAAAGATAAACCCATCTGGTAATGTTAGAGTATGGAGAGGCTTGAGATGGGTGAACTTTTCATTGTGTTCTGAAGTAATGATTTAAACCGAGTTTCTAACAGAACTCTTTATTCTGACTGATATCTAGATACAATAGTGAATCTTGATGTGTTGTTCTCAAGGTAGTGGTCAATGTCCAAACATCCAAAGCTTTTTGTTGCACAATCTGTGTAAAAAACGTATGACTCTAGGTGCTGAATCCCCCCAAATGTGTGATCTAGTGACATTTTATTTGGCCATGGGAGAGGTCAGAAGACAGAAGGCAATTCTATTCTCCTTTAGTGTTACCAGAGCTCCAAAGCTTTTCTAGTAACTGTTTCTATTCAACAAAAGTTACATTATTTTGTGTAGCTGTTTGATGTTTCAAGAACTGAATATGTTTCAAACACTTTGTCAGTTTAGGGAGTACAGGGAGCACAGGGATGTATTTTGCAAACGGAAGTAATTGAAAATGATGAGTGAAAGCCAAATCAGATGCACAAGGAATAAGCTAGAAACAATGGCTTTAATATCAGAAGGGAGCTGAATTCTTCCTTCCAGGTGTCACAATTCAGGAAATGATAGTTCAGCCAACTCTTTTTTCTTGCTATGTACTATCTTAGGCTGCCAGTCCACACTTGGCCTTTCAGCCTTTCACTTTGTTACCCAAAGTATACTGCCTGAGCAAAGAAAGCTTCTAAATTTTTTGTCGTCAGAACATCTTTTTCACCATAAAAAGGTCTACTGTTTTTAAAAAGTCATTAGCAGAATATTGTGGAACTTTATCCAATTCTTCTAGCCGCTATTCTTGCTGTTGCAGTAGTTAATCAGAACTGAATCATCTGAATCAGCTGAACTATCACCATGACCAGTTTCATAATTTTCACTGACTAATCCTGTACTATTAGTATTATGTGAGAGGTTATGTGACCACAACATTAATTAAGAAAACCTCTGAAATGCAGAATGGTCAGAAAACTAGATCAATTTTTGCTTTGTTCTCCTGAAAAATGCTTTTACTGCTTGTCTTGTGTTCTTGTTAGATATCTTGTTCTATAGCTGTTGTTTCACAATGTTGAACATGAGCATGAAGGTAGATCAGGTAGGATTCATTTGCTTTATTTACTTTCCTTTGTAGAATGAGAGGTAATGAATATTAGTTAAATTTTAGGTGGGTTCTGATGGTTTGGTGCCTTACTTCTGCACTGCCATGTAACCACAGTTTCAGCTGAATGATTCTTTACTACTATTCAGCAAATACTACTATTCACATTAGAAAGTTAAATTCAGCTGACATCCAGGAATGCCAACTGTATGTATTGGGTACCTATTAGTAATGCTTTCGATGAAAGTGTATGGAAAAGTTTAAATTTTTGATTTCTGTTTCTGCCCTCAAAAATAAGAGCTTGTAATTTATGAAATGGTGGAGGGAAAATGTTCATAGAGAAAAAATAGAAGTCTCTTTCTTCCCTAAAACAAGGTACCGTTTTTCCTTATTCATAGAAGCTGAAATTAATTTTAGTATCAGCTTGCATGTGCTCATACCATTTTGTGAACAAAATTGACCCACAAAATACTAATGCTAAGGGTAATTCATGAGCAGATGGAAAGGGAAGAAACAGCGAAAGAGAAATTTGTCATATAAATGAAAAAAGCAAAGCAAACCCACTTATCTATGAAAGGCAGTGTACATGCAAGCTTGATGAAATGAGTGTTAGATTTTTGTATACCATCATTTCATTCAGTACTACTACTGCTTTAGTAAAAGTGTTTTAATGAAAGCTGTCCTGTGTGACCAGGATTTTGATATTGCTTTCAGTATGCAGACTAATATTTTTTTAAGTACACATACCTTTTAAAATATATTTTTGAAGTACATACACATTTTTTGTAATACAAAAATCTTAAAACTATGTTTACTTTATTGATAGTTGTTCTACTGCAGGAAGTAATGCTAGTAGCATCTTGAAATAAAAGTTGGGTTTTTGCTATTTGAAGATACTGAAAAAGGGACTACTTTGTGCAGGCAAAATATTTTAATTGCAACATTTTTAGTCTACAAAATATTTCTAATGGTGGGGGGAATAAAAGGGTTAACAAGTTGTTTCTTCAAATGCTTCTTTTTATTTCCAAGTAGGATTACTAGACCTAGACTGCTTTTAAAATAATTTGGCTTCTTATAGGTGTGTACTTTCCAACATGGTTTGAGAAGTACTGCTCTGTTTTATTTCCTTAGCTTCTCCATAAGGGTGACTGCTGCAGTTCTGACTCTTTCTCCACGTGCTTAGTCTGGCTACACATGAAGAATGGGCAGATTTATGGATTTCACAGCTGTTGCAAGCTAAGCTGTAGTCTGGTTTGATAAGCAGAAACAGGTGGGATGTTGAGCAGACAAAAATAAACCCTTGAACATATTAGCCAGGCTCTATAAACCACACTGATACCTCTCTAAACATATATAATTTGATAATTAAAAAATAGTTAAAAGTTCTTACAGATGTACTTTAACAGTGCATTTGGCCTCTGCATTGGTATCAAAATACAGGAAATGGTCAAAAGACTGCTTTCATTGCTACAGACTTGTAGTTTGCAAGATTTCTTTTAGAGTTTGTTCTGAAGAGAAATTCTGTAAGCTGCAGGGTTTTCTCTCCTCAGGGGAAGAGAAAGGAAGGTATATCTGTGACTTCCTTAACATTTATGAGAATTGCATGCCTGCTGAAGGGTTAACAAAGCCCAGATATTTATGGCTTAATGTTAAAAAGTTTTTGTAATGTGGTATAATAGACACAAGAGGGAGCCATATAGTTTACAGACATTCACAATAAGATTAAATTCCTAAAGAAAATACAGCCAAGTTTGAAGCTCTTTTAAAAGAATATGCAGTGGTCTTTGTGTTTGATTTTCAGGTGCATCTCTATGCCTGTATGTAGTCAGCTACAGAGAAGTTTTTGTGAATCAAAACAAGACATGAAGACAAGGAGTGCACTTAGAGAAGGTGGAAGTGCCCAAACTATTTACATTTTGAACATGATGAGTTTGAAGCAGCGTTGTATCTTTTCCCCAGCTGTAGTAAAGGCTGTTACTACCTGACCAAATAAAAGACAATTTTATGATAACTTTAGTTGACTTTTAAAATCTTGGAAGTGGTAAGTCCAAAACCAGCAGAGCCCATTAGCTAACCATAGCTTTTGCCATGGCTGTATGCATTCAGTGGCACTCTATGAGTAACTAATATCTGTACGTAGCTGCCTCTCATGTGCTGAAAAAAACACCAGTTTGCAAGACTGTCCAGGATGGCAGTTTGGCATTGATTTACACAGTGTTTTCAGCATGCAGTCTTTGGATCACTTTTTTTTTTTTTTTTTTTTTTTTTTTGATCTGAAGAGCACTGGCAAACTCTCTTTCTAGAAAGAAAAAAAACCAAGCAAAAAACCCTGAACCTAAACCAATATGGTTGACATTGTAGTAGACCTCTGTTATTAAGCTGTCTGATCAGGAGGAAGGAAGAAATGGATGAGGCCTTCTACAGACAGCTAGAAATAGCCTCACATTTGCAGGGCCTGGTCCTCATGGGGGACTTCACCCCATTATCTATTAAAGGAACAACACAGCAGGGCATGAGCAGTCCAGGAGGTTTGTGGAGAGCTTCCTCACCCAAGCAATAGCGGGGCCAGTGAGGAGAGGTGCTACTTGCATTCATGGACCTCATACTTACAAACAAGGAAAGGTTTGTTGGGGACGTGAAGGTTGAAGACAGCCTTGTCCATAGTGACCATGAGGTGGTGGATTTCAGGATCCTGAAAGGAGGAAGCAGAGCAAGCAGCAAGGTCACAGTGCTGGACTTCAGGAGAGCAGTATTGACTGCTTCATGGATCTGCTTTGAAGAGTCCCATGGGATAAGGCTTTGGAGAGAAGAAGGATCCAAGAAAGAAAACATGGTTAGTATTGATAGATCACCTCCTCTAAGTTCAGGAACAGTTAATCCCAAAAGCAGGAAGTCAGGCAGAAGTGCCAGGAGGACTGCATGAATCAACAAGGAAGTCCTGGCTAAAACTCAGACACTAAAAAGAAGCATAGAAAAGGTGAAAGCAGGGACAGAAAACCTGGAAGGAATATGGAGACATTGTCCAATCATCCAGGGATATGGTTAGGAAAGCTAAAGCCCAGCAGTAGTTGCATATTGCAAGGGATATCAAAGGTGACCAAAAGGGTTTCTGTATGTACATAGGTGACAAAAGAAAGACTAGGGGAAATGCGGGCCTGCTGCTGGTTGCACAAGGGACCTGGTGACACAGAACATGTAAAAATGTTGAGTACCAAATGCCTTTCTTGTCTCAGTCTTTACTAGTAAGACTGGCCTTCAGGAGTCTCAGGTACCAGGATGCCATCCAGAGGTGCCTGGACAAGCTTGAGAAGTGGGCCCTTGGGAACTTCATGAAGTTCAACAGGGGAAAGTGCCTATGCTATCAATACAGCTGTGGTTTAAGGGATCGAGAATAGCCCTGCACAGATGGACTTTGGGGGTGCTGGTGGAAGAGAAGCTCAGCATGAGGCTGCAATGTGTGCTTGCAGCTCAGAAAGCCACCCTGGGCTGCATCAAAAGCAGCGTGGCCAGTAGGTTGAGAGAGGGGATTCAATCCCTCTGCTCTGGTGAGACCTCACCTGGAGTGCTGCACCCAGCTCTGGGGTCCCCAGCACAGGAAGGACATGGACGTTGGAGCAATTCCAGAGGATGGCCACAGAAATAGTCAGAGGACTGAAGCACCTCTCCTGTGAGGAAATGCTGAGAGAGTTGGCCTTGTTCGTCCTGGAGAGGAGAAGGCTCCAGGGAGGCCTTATAGGAGCCTTTCCATAGTTTAAAGGGGGTGAGAAAGGTGGGGACCAACTTTCTAGCAGGGCTTGTTGGAAGAGGACAAGGGGTAATGGTTTTAAACTGAGAGGGTGGATTTAGACTAGATCTAGAGAAGGCACTTTTTACAATAAGAGTGGTGAAATGTTGTTACAGGTTGCTCAGAGAGGTTGAAGATGCCCTATTCCTGGAAGCATTCCAGGTCAGGTTGGATAGGGCTCTGAGCAACTTGATCTAGTTGAAGATGTTCCTGTTCATCACAGTGAGGAGTTGAACTAGGTGACCCTTAAAGGTCCTTTCCAATGCAAACTCTATGACTCTCAGTGATCTTTGAGCAGTCATGATGATTGGGAAACATTCCTGAGGACTGGAAGAAAGCAAATGCTACTCCTATCCTCAGGACAGAAAGATGACCCAGGGAACTACTAGCCTGTCAGCCTCACTTCAGTTTCTGGGAAGGTGCCATCCGGTGAGACTTTGACAGGCTGGAGAAATGGGCTGCCACTTGATGTTAAGCAAGAAGTGCAAAGTCCTGCACTTGGAATGAAATAATCCCATTATTATGTTGGGGGACACGCTGAACATGAGCCAGCAATGTGTCCTTGCAGCAAAAAGGACTAATGGCATCCTGGCTGCATTAGGATTGTTGGCAGCATGTTGAGAGAGGTGATCCTTCTCCTCTGCTCAGCACTGGTGAGGCCACACCCAGAGTAGTGTCCGGTGCTGGACTCCCCAGTACAGGAGAGATCAGTTTAATTCTAGAATTCTATTTAAGTAACATTTTAGAAAGTAAACTTATTTTCTTTGACTCAGTTTTATGTTTCTTTGCAAAGTTAATGAGCAAATACTTGCTAGTGCTTTGTTTGCCTTCTGTCAAGCTACGCTTACTCAAGAAGGCAGAAGTTGCCCCATGAGTCACACTCTTTTAATTTTTTTTTAATAGAATTCTCTTTAGTAGCAGTTGTTAGTAATTTTTAGATATTATCTGTAGTCTGGTTTGCTTCCAGCATTTCACAGGAACAGTGTCATACAGTTTTTGACTAGTTTGTGTTGACATCTGGACACTGTTTGTGAAAGTGTTGTTGTGGTCCCATTGTGAATACAAGCTTTGCAGTAATCTATCCAAAGATGTTTTGATCTGTTTGTGTGCAGTACTGGACAAAGAACTTAATTTCCTGGAGGCTGTAATCCCTTTTGATCAGACACTAAATTTCATATATTATTCATATAAAATTAGACTAATTGATTTAGCGTGAATGAAATTCTAAAATCCAGTCATTAGCTGTTGGGGACTGAAATATCATTTTAGTTAGGATGTTTAACACATCAAGTTCTAGATTTCAAAATAATGTTATAGCATCTTTAAAATCTGGTATCATGTGTGACTCTTCAATATTGGGTATATTAGGTGAGATTTCACATCTCTAGCATAATTTTTACACCAGTTTTTGAAGTTGTGATGATGCTTTCAGTATGACTTATGCTGCCCTTAAATTATTTTTCTGTGTTGTTTTAATCTATCCTATTCCAATAAGCATATGATTTTCCAGGTCAGTGTGAAGTAGAACGTCTGGTGTCTCTCTGTACTTGGCTTGAAGACACCACCATTTAACTTTTGGCGTTTATTATTTTTAAGTTGATATAATAGATAATATTTTAATGCTTTTGAAGAGTTCAACCAACTCTTTGTGCAGTTAAAAGCAAGTGTATTTGAAACAGAATTCAGTTTTGTTTCTGTACCAGGTAGGTCTTTAGGATTCTCAGTTTTCCTCCCTGCTTGATTTATACTCATTGGCATGCCAGTCAAATAGCTTTTTTTCAGAAATGATGTCAGCGACACTGTGAAAAATGGGTGGAAGAAAGATGGCACAGTTGTAAACCCTGTAAAATCTTTCCCTTTTGTTTACTTGTCTACTATGCATGTCACCTTAAGGAGAGATTTAAAATTGCATTGAGTGGGCAGTTACAAAGGTAAAAATAGTGTTGCTATTTAATTTGCTTTGTCTGGATTTCAATACCCAAGTTGTTCTTCTTGATCAATAGTAAATCAATAGGCAGTTAATAATGAAATATATGTATGCTTTTCTGTGTTTTTCGTGTCTGTGAAGGCCAAAATATTGTATTAATCTGTTTTGTTGGCAGCAGACTGAAAATTGACAGTATGCTTTTACTGTACCACTTAATGTATCTACGGTAAGGTGGTTTAGACTTCGTAAATATGTGCCAAATTCCTGATTTTTGTGTCACTTCTGGTGTATCCCACCCCCGGCTATGATGACAGTAACAGCAGATACTGGGGCTTTGTTGGGCCATTCCCGTGGCTGCCCTTCTTTGGGGCAGAAGCAGCTCCAGGCTTTGCTGGGTCTCGTCTGTCCAAGTCAGGCAGATGAAGAGCTCAAGTCCTTGCGTGGGTGGGAGGTTCTGCTGCCTTCTTCCCCCATTCCTTCCTTGCCTTCCTCAGGAACACGGCAACAGCTCTGGGCTTTGAGCCAGCCGGACACAGGAGGAGGTGTTTGGCTGTGCAGGCAGCGTTTGCGCCTTAAACAGCTGTTCCCTATCTCCTCCAAGGAAAAGGTGGCAGGCCATATGGAGGCATCCTGTGGTCCAGATTCAGACGATGGGCACCAGTTGGACCGTGCTGGCCTAGGTCGAAATACAGGCACATCCATCTTGGTGTCTGCTATTTCTTACAGTCAAAATGATTCAAAGTTGGAGGACAGACAGCATAAAACATATCTTTCATTTTGGATATAGGCGTTATCTTTCATCATACAGACATTGTTAAGTTCTCCTAATCAGCAGGTTTTAATTTATTTTATATTCTGAATGGATTGGATTGCTGTAGTAGCCTAAACGCCTGCTTCCCTCTAGAGAAGCGGAGATGTACTTCAAAGCGTATATGCCAGAGCAAAACAAAATTTGTTTCTGCACAGTTTAAACCACATTTGGGAGGAATAATACATTCTCTTGTTAGTAGTATGGGCTTTTAAGGCATTTTTTTTTAAGATGGAGTTCTCAACCACTCTCCTGGTTGAGAATGCAGATAAGTATCTCTTTTTACAGCCAGTAGAGAGGAGACAGTTTTTTGTTTGCTTTTCTGCAAGTTGCCTTTCTTTTTATTTTTTAACTGAGTTACACTTTCTGGGACATTTGAGTCTATCCCCAGAGATGTTGTCTGTGTCTTTTGTGGAAGTGAGTGCCTAAGCAGACATCAGGAGATCATCATGCACTTACAAGTATACTTTCTCTTATAAAGTTTGTACTTATTGTGCAGATTTAATATTTTTCCTGATATAACAGCAGTTACAAATGTTCCATAAATTTAAAATACTATAACGAGCTGATGTTTCTTAGAGCGGAATACTCAAAGGATGTATTCTTTAAGCACTGCAAAATTATACAGGGTACTTATCTTTTTTGAAATTAGTAATTTAACTAAATTACAAAGTGGATTATCCTCTTCAGTCAGACCCAATGCTAATACTCCACACAGTAGGACATTGATATGTTGCTAAGTAAACCAAAGTTTATTTTCTTGTACTATTGTTTGAATGTGAGTTGAAGAGGAAATGATCAGTTTTTAGTTTTGGATGCGTGTGTCACTGTAGCCCCCGTGCCTCTAGTTCCAGGACTTACCATGGCCCATGGAAGCTTGAATATGAGGTGATCATGATCCAAGCTTCCACCTTAGTGGCTCCTGGTATGATTTATTGGGAAACTTGGGTAGTTGATTCACAGGTAACAAAACTTTGGCCATACTGCATAATATTAATGCTTGTTAGTAAACTCTTTGTTTGAGGAGTGGTTGTGAATAGGAAGTACTTTTGCTGTCCTTTCAAAGCAATTCACTTCAGGGTTTCCATCACAGCATTTTATTTCTGGCTAGTGATTCACCTAATAGCGGAGTTCACTAATAGTAGAATTGTGGGATGAATTTGTGCATGAATATAGTGCCTGTGTGTTGCACTCAACAAAATCACAGAGTATCCAGAGTTGGAAGGGACCCACAAGGATCATCAAAGTCCAGCTCCTGAAATTAACTTTTCATTTCCTGAAATGAAAAATGCTCAAGGTAAACTTTGTACCTCAGGAAGAGCCCACAGAGTAAATGATGTGCTGTGATATGCAGACATAGACTCTTGCAAGGAAGCTGGGTTTTGTAGCTATCTTACTGTACCTGTGTGAATGAAACACTGCAGACTGAAGCTATAAATCTAAGGCTCAACAAGAACAATAAACTCATATTCCGCAAGGAGATTTACCACAGGAGATAATGGAGCTCGTGTGTCTTTCTGTTCCGTGAGCTGCTTTGGGAGGGACTCGGAAGGCTGTCTCATTGCGAAAGACCTCTAATCTCAGCCCAGCTTCTCCCACTTCAGCCCTTAATGGGGCTGCACTCAGCTCCAAGTGATTTTGTGGAAGGACAAGAAAAGGTATAGAAAACTTGGTCACTTATGTAAGTGCTGTATCTGTGTGTCTTCTGTTTTGGGAAAGATTAGTATTTCAGAATTGTGTATGTATACATACACATATACAGAATAAGTAGTATTCTGAAACGGAGTAATCAAGGACTGGATGGTAAGGAGTACATGGCTGTCTTGCCTCTGTTTAAAAAAAGGAGATGGCACAGGATTGGAGGCTGGGTATGCAGTTGCAGTCAGTTCAGAGTTGTTTCGGTGTACTCTGTCTACCAAGCAGTAACGTCCACGTTGCATGTGAAGTGGGTTGTCAGTCTTTCAGACCCTTGAGTTAATAGTTAATGGTTTGAGTTGTCTGCTATGCCACTGCTATCTCATTAACGAAGAACAATTTTTGCAGGTAGAAGGTACAGAAAAAGGGACTGCACGGTTAAATTCCATTGCACCAGAAGGAGTCATTCCACTTTGCTTCCACTGCATGAATCCCCTAACAGTCTGGAACAGTGCTTTCTTATGTATATTGGCAGAAAATAAATAAAAATTGCTGACATAAAGAATTAAGCAAGAATATTACTTAGATTTAATAAGTTTTAGTCCTGTGGTACTTTTCTTTTTTTGTATTAAGATTCAGTATTAGGTTAGGCAAAGTAGAATTATCTTTTTTTCTGTTAGAAAAGTCAATTAACAGCACAAGTTTGTAGATGTTATTCCTAGAACTTCATGAATTGGGCTGTTAGAAAATTCCAGAGCATGCCTCTGTAGTTATAAACTGTTGTTGCAAAATAGAATAATCTCTGGCTTTGTCTCCTGTCCTGTGAACTGGCTTCCCTCATTAGGTTAGGCAGCATATGTCCAATGAAAAAAGTGAATTCTTGTTTCCCTGTAGATCACTAGGATCCTCCATTCTGAATTCTTTATTTTACTTAGCTTTAGGGCAGTTAAAGTCTCAGCAGCTCCACAGAGAGGAGTTTCTCTTCAAGGCTGCTGCTTCAAAGGATTTCCAGAGCTGGGAAAGGGACAGTAACCAGCAAATGCTGACAGATCTTCCTGCTTCTGGCCCTGAATGTGTGTGTGTTTGTGTTTTTGTACACCTACACATTGGCCTGAAACCATCAAGTAGCATCCACTAAGGCTCATAATGAAATCTCCCCATGTTAATGAGTACATTGGAAAGAGGGAAGAATCTGCAAAGAAGAGGAGGAAAAAAATGTTTGGTCAAAAGCAACTAACCCTTGGGGTTTATGTTCAAAGGAATGAAAGTTAACAAGGTGGAAGCTTAAAGTGGTTTTGGCTTTAACTGTTTCAAGCACCCTTAGTGTTTTGGGGGCTGTGAGGGGTGTGGAATGATGGCCTCAGTATAATCTTAGCACTAGGTACAATGGTTTCCTGGGGTGGAAGTGGAGCTGTCCCCACTTCAATGGGCATATAAGAGGTTTCTGAGAATATTGAAATCTCATTTAGTGATATTGATGCAGTGATTGCCCAGAACTTTGCCTTAGACTTGTGAGTACTTGAAACAATCTTCACAGAAGTACAACCGTTTCTTTGTCTACAAACTCGGGAAACCAAAAAGAGGAGTTTTTAAAAAACTTTTTTAGCTATGTATTACAGTGGAGTAGTAGATGGGTCTGATGATCAGTTTATCTCAGCTTAGAGATGGTGTCGTTTTAAAAAAAAACTTTGATCACATCTAGTGATTAAAATAATTTTTTTTAAGCTTGGATTATACAAGGGTTAATAGCACAAAGAAATATACTGGTCAATATGATTTCACATAAAAACACTCAATCAGCTCTTTTCAAGGCATCTAGTAGTGTATATATGAACACAAATTTAACGCTGTGTAAACTTTAATTTTTCCTTCTACTCAGACATTGTATTGTGTGTTACAGTAATTGGACTTGTTCTTTGCATCACTTGGTAAACAAGCAAATATTAAGCTAATTTTAATGGAAATTCCCCATCAAGATTAGGAGCTCTGATAAATGAGCTTTAGCATTTTATGATTGAATAGGAAAAAGGGCTACTCTCTCCAGAAGTCTGGCCACTCTTTGGCAGGAGGTGAATGCCCCTAGGCTGGAAAGCAGAAGTGGAGGTTGTGATGGCTTCTTAGCTGGAAGGGCACCCACCTATTTTACACTGCAGCCTTCAAGCAATTCAAATGAAAAAAGCCCTCAAAAGTGGGACTCCTTTAGCATCTACTTTCTGGGACTTGAGAATCATTACCTTGTGATGTCCATCTAAAAGTGTGATGGAGGAATTAATAACGCAGAGGCCCCTATGGCGCATCAGGAGTGTTGCTTGTTTGTGAGACATTAAACATGAAACATGAACTCCTGGATATTACTGCTTCACAGAAAGAGAAAAAATGTTTGGAAGTGTCCTTTTCTTATTTTTTTTCACTTCTCCCCCGTACCCCCCTTCCTCTGATTGCCATACTGAGTAACTGGCTTGTAGTCTGATAGTGTTTTAGGTGACTAGAATAACAGTCTGTCTCTTTCCACAGTGGCTGCAGACAATCTGGCAGCAATCACTGTTACTTTTTAATATTTCTGGTTATTTTGAGATATCCTCCAAATGTCTCAAAGAAGGCTTGGAACACTGAAGGGGGAAAAGCATTTTTTTATTATTTTTTTTTTTAGGAATAGCAGCATCAGGAGGAAAATGAAATTCAGCATGCCACTATTTGTTTTTGCAGTGGTCATCACCCTGATTGCCAGCTCTGACAATATTTTCACAGAAAGGGTAACGAAATAGATGGTATTTGTTCTTTATAATAACTCTTTCAGTAGAATGTCAGGACCTGCATCTAAATGAATATATTCACATTTTCATGTTCCCATTTTTTATTTAAAGCTTCCCCTCCCAACTTTCTGAAACTACTTCATACAGACTTGGTAAGTTAAAATTAGGGTTCATGTAGTGGATAATGTCACATTTGAAAGCTAATCTGTAGAGACTTAGCTGCGTGAACCTGTAAAAGCTAGTTCTGATTTTTTTTTACGTATTAAGTGTTTGTTTAGTTTAAATATGTCTGTATCTTTTTTGAGCAGTCTGAGCAATTTGCATGCTATGCAGCAGTCATCTTCTATACTTTATTAAATATCTGTCAATTATAAATATCAAGGTTTTACATTAATGTCAAGATAGTACATCAAAAATTCATGGAATATGTGACTTTTTTCAAGGGTATTTAATACTTAATGCATTTGTGTCATTTTTCTTTCTAGATATATTGACAGGTTTTATTAAGTGTTTGTTAGGGAGATTTCATTTTTACCAAGGGACTATAAAGAGAAGCTGCATACTAAATCAAATTTTTAATCAGAATATTGTTCTGGTTTGTGTGTCTTCAGATTCTTGTAATCTATAGGGTTTTTAAGTTACATAGTAAAATAGACCAAGTCAGAAATCTAACATGATCAAATATACTGACGTATCTTAACTTTAAAAGAGCTACTAGAATATTGTACCACGGAATGTTATAAATATGGTAATTACATACGCTGGGATTTTATTCTGCCCTGTGTCTTTTAAGACCATATATTTTGTCCTTTACTGTAATTTACTAGTGGTTTTATGTGAATTACATCTGGGTGGTGTCCACATAGGGGCAATCCCGAAGTTTCCCAGATTTACGAATGGGGAGGGTGACAGAGCGTTTGGTGGCATCCAGGATCTTTGCCCCACGGGTTGGGTGTTCAGGTTGGTTACAGGGGAACTGCTTGTGTGAAATGAACAATTGATCTCCCTGCAATCCACTGATCTGATACACGTTTCCTGCAGAGAGGATGATGACAACATGTCTATGTCTTGCATCCTATGGTTATTTGCTCCACGTTCGGGTTTAGGCTGTTGGCTGGTGCTCCCGGCATGGGGTGTGGGCTGGAACTGGGCACAGGGGCCTTAGCAGTCGCTTTTTGGCCCCCGCAGTGTCTGCAATGCCTTTTTCCTTCCAGTGCATTATGACCATAGTCATTATTACCCTTGGAAAAACAGCATGTTCCGCTAAAAGCTGGTGTTTGAGGGGCAGGAGGAAAGCGGAAGAGAGCAGAGGGGACCGACAGGGGTGTTCGCGTTCCCGGGGTCTGTCTCCTGCGATGAACAGGTCGCTGCCCGCTGGGCCGGGGGCACGCTTGCCTGCGGGGCAGGTGCGCTCTCCGGCGCGGGGTGTGGGGGCGCTGGGGGCGGTTGGTTCCGTGTCCGTGCGGCGCAGGCCGGGCAGCAGCAGCGCGGAGCGGAGCAGAGGAGCGGCGGAGCGGAGCAGCGCGCGGCGGCGCCGGCAGGGGGCAGTGCTGGCCCGCGGCGTGAGGGCCCTGCCCGGGCGGAGCGGGGCCGAGCGCCCCGGCACGGGCATGGCCGGGGAGCGGCACCTACAGCGGCCCGGGGACTGAACGCGAAATGTCGTCTGTAAACTTGAGGCGCACGCTGAGACCCCACTCCTCACACCAGTCGCCACGGGCCGGATGGAAACACGGTCGTGCTGCGAAGGGAAACTGAGGGGCTGATAGTCGCAGTGTTGGTGCTGTCTTTCCCTGCTTAATTGATCAAGCTACTGCGAAACAGATTAATAATACTAGCAATAGGAGTTGAAATTAGATTGTCATAAGTGAAAACTATACGGATTTTTTTTTTTTTTGTAAGAATTATTTCCAGCTGAAGGCTGAGTTTTTGCATTCATTTCTGGGCTGTCCTGCAGCCAAGGTGCCTCCTGAAATGTCTTGGTTTGAGTCTCAGTCCTGGATTTGTGCTGAATGTTTTTGTGAGAAGAAACAACTATACACTGTGTTGCTACAATTAAATTCGAGGGGATTTGTTATACAATGACCGTGTCATCGACGTGAGTGAAAATCATATGAAAACGTAGAGTGCTGTAAAACAAAAAAAAATTTCAAAGTGAGGGGAGGGACAGGAGCATTGGAATTGTTAACTTCAGTCGTGTTCCGGAGAAGCCCATCGGAAGGGTTAACCGGAGGGGCTGAGGGAGAGCAGCCACCTGGGACCTCACACCCAATTGGCAGTCTTTTGTAATATATAATTTGCCTAAAATTGCGCGCTGAGCACAAGCTTTTGTTTTCTAATTGATTTACGGTTTGAGCCACTTTTACCTCATCCCCTACTGTCCTGCACACAGTGCCAGCAAGTACATTACAGTGAGAAATGATAAATTACCACGCACTTGTGATGCTAATGCATCAAGAGTAAAAAACTTGAGTACTACATGGAGCTTCATGCATTAAGAGCGTCTCAAAGATAGAGCTATGCAAAAAATCATTTGTATCTTCTGAAATAACCGCTTGATCATTTGCTTCAATTCATCTCAGAGACCTAATTGAACCTGAAGATTAAAATTTATGCTACTATGGCTTTCCATTTGTGAATTGGAACAAAGTTCTAAAGAAAATGTGTGAATGTGGGCTTAAAGCTACCTGAATTTTCAAGACTTTAAGTAAGTTAATTAGTCAGAAAAATAACTGGTATCAGAGCTTCTTAAAGCCTTTAGAAATGAAATGCTTGCTTGTTAATGAGAACTGCAGTATGCATTCTCAAATGACACAGCTCCACTTTAGATAGGATCGTGTGTAGATGGGTTAATGTAGATACTGTCTAATCAGTGTTTGTCACCAAATCTATTTAAATATTTTAATCTGTTTTTGTTTCAGAGGTGTAGTGCAACTTTTATTGAATAACACTGTTACAGGTATCAAGGAAGAATTGAAAATCTTGTATAATATTTCTTGCATTTGTGAAATACCTGACTGATATCCTAGAGGAGAGGAAAATGTGCAAGTTGGTGAAAGCTAATGTATGCTTATTGTCTGATTTCTTTCCCCTACTGTGCATCGAAGACTGGATTGTGTTTTACCTTCACATACTCAGTCCACCTTAATTTTTTTTTATTTTTATACAATGTCTGTGGGTTCCAGTCTTGAAATATGAAGAAACAGATTTATGGCGGCTGCTGGGCACAACAAATTAAGTTGACAGTGATGTATGAGAGCATAATAGCATGATGATCCCTCTGTAGCGCGGCTGGACGCCTCCTGCTTCATTTGGCTCTTGTTAGGATCTGTTAGGCAGCTAAATAATGAAATTCTGCTGACTGATTTCTGATTTCTCTTTTCTTCCTCTTTTCACCTTTTTATGCAACTCACATTTTGCAGACCCATCCTAATGCCAGCAAACTACCCTTAAAGGATTCTTTCACTTATGACGACTACAGGTTGGTTTGTCTTAAAATTTTTTTTCTTTGTTTCTTTTCTTTTTTTGCTATGGCAAACTATGGGGCCCTGGAATTCTTCATTGGTGGGAAAGCCCTATTGTTACTGGAATGTTAATTGTAGGACTTGATACTAATACACTTTCTTAATGAAGAAGAAAGTGAAATAAATATGCAGATTTTAATTGTTACAAAGGAATAGTCATTATAAGCAGTTAGTTTAGCCAACTGGCACATAGAGATTACTAAGGTAATTCCTTGTTTCTTAAGAAAATAATTCAGTTGACGTGGCAGGAGTTTTAGGGTTTGGGGAAATTTTTTTCTTTTTTTTTTTTTTTCCATAAAAGGCTCTACCAGCACATACTAGTAAAAGTTAATATCTAAAACTACTGCTGCTGAACAGGAGAGCTGGCGAATGGAAGTTGTGCACATGTAGCATGAGTGTCACGTGGAGGTGCTATAAAGGTGACAGAATTAAGATAAAAAGAATAATTAAGATAATGAGAGCTTTAATTCTGTTAAATGATTAAAATAGCATGAATAAAAGGCACTCATGAGGGATCTTTTAGCCTAGTTGTACTTGTGGGTAAGTCTATGAAAGTGGGATTTCCAAAGCACACTTCCTTCACTTAAAGGGTCTTCGAGGAACATACCAAATTACATGTGAAGTGGTCTAAAATTTTACAGCTAAATTACAACAATTAACAAGAAGCATATTGTTACTGTGTTTCAGGCAGTGTTTGTATATCAGAATTATCCACAATTTAACTTTCTTTTTAGAAATTAGGTAGATTTCAGTTTGCCACTATCTTTCATAGCGGTCTAGTCCTTCTGAAGAAATCCTTCAGAAAGTCTAATTCTGTATATTAAGTGCATGTTAGTAGTAGAGTCTGTGGGAATTAAAATTATTTTGACCTTCTCCTAGTGGCATCTTTTTTTCCCTCAAAAAACCCCACAATACCTATATGTATTAAGGCCAGAACACAGTGAAACTAAGATTCTTTTTTCCACTGATGTTTAATATTAATTTTTGTCAGGTATAAAATTAAAAACGAAATTCTAGAAAATACTGACATTCCAAGCTTTTCTAAAGATGTTTATATTTGAAAAGGTAGCCTGCATTTCATTAACTTAACCTGACGTAGAAGGGTTTTGAATGATGTCCACGTGCAAGAGAACTATGTAATACTCTCGCCATGTTTTTTACCTGCATATCTGTTTGGAATATTGTGGCTTTTTTTCCCCTCTCAATTCTATTAAGCAGAAAATTTAGCAATACTGACCTAAGCCAAAAGCTTGCAAATTGAAGAGAAACACTTACCAAAAGGCCATGCATGTGTCAGGTGGTTACACTGGTTTCCAGTTCATGCAGGACATAAGTTTTTTGGAGAGTGGGGGGGAAAATATGTCCTGGCTCTTACAGGAATTTGCATGTAGATGAGAACTCCTGCTGCTCAGCAGGCAAACCTGCAGGAGCAGGTGACCCTGCGTTTGGGATGTGTAATGTGAGATGCGTGTGCAGTGAAGGGCTGGGGACACAGAAGGTGGCATAGGAAGTGGATTCTGCTTGAGGAATGGAGCCAGGGGAAGGGGTGAAGATTCTCTTGCAAAGAGAGGAGGGATCACAGTCCTGGTTTGGGATTTGTTCTGTGTGCATGTCTGGGAAACCTGGGAGCTGCTGTTTCTGCTACAAGCAATATTGCCTTCTGTTCCCATAGTCAGTGTGATCTTTAAGGAAACTAAGTTTGGAAACTCCCAGTCTAAATGATTGCTTCAGGTGGAACTATGACCAATCGTATTTTAATGCTTTGAACATTGACCATCTCGTGTTTTTAACTTTTGCAGATGGGCAGTTTCCTCTGTTATGACACGGCAGAACCAGATTCCAACAGAAGATGGTTCCAGAGTTACACTGGCTCTAATACCTTTATGGGACATGTGTAATCATACTAATGGACTGGTAAGGATTTCTTCAGTGTTGCTGAAAGACTTTAGGGCTTAAGTATTAGCCTTTCAACTGCTGTAGAACAGTTTAGTAGCACTTCCTGTTATACTTCTTAACACAGGTATGTTATTTTCCCAAGAGACCCTGAAAAACTAATATCGGAAAGAAAGATTTGTCAGTTTCTCAAATACCTTATGATGGCTTTTCAGGGAAAGCTTTCTTCATCTGGAGAAAACTTTACAAGTGATTGGATACTTGTGTAAAGTTATGTCTTATGTGCATATAATGTACTTTTTAAAGTTTTCATTTGCATGAAACATTTTGTCCAGACAAGTCTGAATAGTCTCCTGACATGGAGCTTTGTTTCTGGTGAGCTGAAAAAGATGCACAGTACTGGACAGATTTGTTCTGAGAACAGAAAGCAGGCACTGATGGAGGTTGCCTCATGTAGATACCACTAGGGAAAGTGGTTAGAGATTTGCAACTAAGAAATACTGCCTGCTCTCCTAACCATGCCCAAAGAGCCTTGTTATAGAGACAGCAACAACAAGAACAAAGCCTAGTTCAACAAAACCAGTACATCTGTTACTACATCAAAGAAACAAAATGCAAAAATACTTCTTTAGGGCATATTAAACATTTAAAAGGTGACATATGTATATAGAAAGTCAGACCTGCTGACATTTTGGCTTATGTGCGCTAGTTCAAGGGATGATTCCTGATTTCATTAACAGGCTAGGTAATGCTGAGGTGAGGAAATGGAAACCCAGAGAGGCTGGTTTATCAAAGTTATTTAGTCATGCTCATGTACACTTCAAAACTCATGCCCCCTACATGTGTTTCCAGTAGATAATATAATTTATTGTAAGCACTGGATATGACCACACTATTCAAGTGATCTGGTTCTTTTGTGGGAGGACTGACCTGAGTGTTAGGACAGCAGTATGTGTTAATGCTGTTGGTATGAAAAAGGTCTGTTTTAAATGAACAAACTGTAAAGCAAGTTGTTTTTCACTTGACATTTAGCTAATTTAGTGTTGCTGTGACTGTATCAATTACAGCAGAGTAGGCTAGGCTATGAAGCTGCAAGTGTTTGGGGTTTATTATTTTTTTTTTTTTTCTTATTGCAAGGTGATTACATGTTGTTCTTTAACAGTGATTCTTGCCTTTGCCAGTTTGTTATGCAATCTCACAGCTTGGATTTAGCAATAAAGTTCATATGAGAGTCTTCAGTATAAAGAAAATTGCTTAAAATTCAGAAATGTGTATTTTTGTAATATAGTCGTAGCTGCTAGCATTAGTACTTCCTGTACCTTTTTCCTGCTGGGCATCACTTTCAGATGCTTTTGCAGAGACTTGTCTGTATTCATTAGACAGCTCTTACTGAATGCGTTAAAAGTTGGGATTAGAGTAAAGAGGAAGAGAATTAAGGTTCTGTGAGGGAAAACTTAAGTAGCGTATATTAAAAGAGCAGCTATTTATGTTGTTTTACTCATTCAAACTTCTATTCAAATTGATAAAGTAATTTTTATTTTTATTATGCTGTTTAACAATGGGTTTGATATGGAGCCAGCCTCTGGAGCCAAACCTGCTAATGCAGTAGTAGATCAGGATTGGAAACATTTTTTATGCTGAAGTATATCCTAAAGGGCAAAGGGGGTTGTGTTGAACTTAAATATTTGGTATGTATGTAAAGATTTCAGTCGTTTATTTCATATATCTACAGAAAATCGTTTAAATTGATATAAATTGAGGAAGGATAGAAAACTGTAATATTGATAATGGACTAAGGAAAACTATTAAACCTATTTCTGTTGTCTGCTAGTTGCCTTGTACTATT
>VYZT01019342.1:1883-43078 GCA_013400735.1 Pomatostomus ruficeps | reverse complement strand
TTCTGTGCCAAGTGCCTAAGTTTCATGAGCTCTGGGTTTCATTCTTGTTCTATAGTTTTATATGTTTATAAAAAGATGTTCAGAGGTAAAATAGTTCAACCCTCAGTTTGAATTTTAAAACAGCTTGATTTAAAAAAATATTAATATCTTGATAATGAGATTAGGGTTTGAGGGGAGAGTTGATTTTTCTGGGTTTGTGGGTTTTTGCTTTTTTGGTTTTTTGGTTGCTCAGTTGGATTTTTTGTTTTGTTTTACTTTGCTAGCTGCTGCCAAATACTAATGTCATTGCTTGGATTTCATAAAAAAAGAGAACAAACTTGTGGTGATTTTAACTTTGTATAGTGAGAAAAATATCACTTGGGGGGCATATGTCTACCATTTGGCTCAATTAGACTCGAACAGACACAGCAATTCATAATTCTTGGAGGAAAAGCAAGCTTCTGTTCCAATAACAAGGATTCAAAGGGTTTCATCTCCAGAATGATCTCCGAGGGCATGAAATGTGTTTCATTTAAATCTTAAACCTTGTTCATAATTGAGGAAAATCTGTAACGGGGTTTCTTCGCTCTGATTTCTCAGGGTTTCTTTTCCCCTTCAGTGTGTTTTAAATAGCTGTTAACAATAAATTATATTTTTGTGACCCAGCAAGAGCTAAGGTGTTGGAAAATAGAGTGAATGCTTGTTCATCCAGCCGTGTTTTTGTGTGCATGAGTGCCTACATGTGGTTGTAATGACTGGACTGAGACTGCATGAATAGGTAGGACCCTCTTTGCTGGTTCTTTGACAAACTGTATCAAGGCCATGTTTACCTTGTGTGAGGCAATATCTTAGCTAAGGTGACTCGGTTATTCTTAACAGGGATGCCTGTGTTGGTCTCTCCATCAGAAAACATCCAACAGCCTTCTCAGGGAGAGCTGCTGGACTTAATGTTGATGTGCAGTGATCAGCCCTGACCGTTTGTCTGCGCTGTCTGAACAGCTGACAGCCCTGCATCCTGCCTGCTGGAAATCCAGAGACCCGGTGATTTCACCAGCAGATCTAAGGAGGGAAGGAATTGAGTGTAATCTCCTCAGATTTTATTCATTATCCTTTTCAGCCATCACCCAGACCTCCAGGTGTCTGTTGCTACTGAACTTGCAGCTGTCCCATCTCCTCTACCTGCTGGTTCCTATGGATTCCCAAGCAACATCCATGGAGAGGCAATGTTTACTGTTAAGGGTCACAAAAATAGGTGAGTGATCTGGCTGCAGAAACTTCTTCAGAAAGTTCCCAGATTGGTGATTATTTCAAGATCTGGTCCTTTAAAAATATATTCCTCAATGTCCTTCTCTTGTCGCAAACCACTGAAAGACTGGAGTCTGCTGGTTTTTCATGGTAAGAAAAGCTATGCTGGACCTCACCTCATTTTTCATTTTACATGACACAGTCATTGGAAGCCCAGGAGAAGCATAAACTCCTTGAGGAGATGTGCAAAAAAATAATTTATTTTTTTAAGCTAAACTTGGCAGTGACGGTTCAGAAAGGCCTTAAGCTCCTTGTAAGAACCCATCTCTTCTACATAAAACGATGACAAGGGACTGGCTTTTTAAAAGGTCAGATCTTTGGGATGAGAGATATGGCATTGTGTGAGGTAGAGAGCCGTGACATCCAGGAGGCACGAGGATTAATGCCTTCTACGTCATGACTCATAATAATCATATTTAGTGTAAATGGTAAATACATTTTCTCCTCAGAGCTTGTGCCGCAATTTGATATAAGATTTTCACTTGGGGAATATGGTGTAAGTGTAGGAATTTGGAGAGTCTAAAGGCTTCTGACAACTGTCAGATTGGAAATCAGTGACAAGAGACATAAAACCAGTGATGTTCAATCCACAGCAAGGGATAGCTTATCCTTCTGATCTTGAAATGTTTACATGTATTTTATTGTTTTATACAAACTTACACAATTTTACACATAGACGACAGTAAACTCCTGTGAAATATAATTCTCACTCTGAGAATTCAAAATGCATTTTTTTCCTTAGGAAAATAATAAACAAAGAGTATAAGGATATTAAACATTCCTCTGTCTTCTGTTGGTGTTACTCTGCTAAATGATAACCCTAAAAAGATCTATTTTTGACATGAGCATGAATTTCTTGACAAGAAGACCAGAAATGAGATATTTCTGGGGTTTTTTTCAAGCAAATAAAGTGCATGCTACAGGGTATCTGAATTCTAATGAAAGCATAAATGCATAGAACTATAACCTTTCCTCTACACCAGGATGCCCGAAAACTACAACCCAAATCTTCAATTAATATGTACATGCTTAAGCACAGCTCCATGCACTGCTACAGTTTGCAGAGCCGCCGACTCTTACATAAACTGTGTCATGACATTTAATATCAATATTAAAATATCAGCTCACTGAGAACCTGGGCTTTCTTAGAAATAAAAAAAAAATGAGGTCTTTGTTGTAGAGAAGAATTGCGAATTAGGAATCTAAAAGTCACAGCATTCAGGGCACAGACTGAAGATATTCCAGCAGCCATAGCAGCTATCTGTTTTCTCATCTCTTGACACCAACTTTGGATGAGATTAAATAAAAATAAAGGACTGCTTTAGGGATCCAGTACTTGACTTCTGTGTCCAAAATGAGGCAAGGTTGAATTGGTATTCATACTTGTCTAATCATTTGTTTCAGACCCATAAAAGTTCTCATGCGGTTTCTTTAGTGTGGGCTCATTTTTGTGCAGCTGATGTCACATATAACCTCCCACCCAAGTTCAGCATTTCGGGGACAACATATAGATGTGTCATATTCCTTTGCAATATGCCCTAAGAGAGAAGGGAGTCCTCATGAAGTCCTAATTAATGCAGATGTCAGAGTAGGCGTGACTGTAGGCTAATTACAAATGCTGTTTGCATATTTGCTGAAAGCTGTCAAAATTACTGAGTCTCTTTATTGTGTTTATTCAATTGTGCTCAGCAAGCTCTTCTGCAAATTCTCTCCACTGGTTTGGGCTTTTTCTTCAGTCTCCTTTCTTTTGCATTCTGTTGCCTAGAGAAGTCTTTCATCACATTCGTGTGGGTTATTTAATTTTTTAAAATTCAAGTTAAGTTTTGGATGTTATACTTGTGTAACATTCCTGATGGGACCTGTAAGCAAAGCTCTCCTCTGTCATGCAAAGATGCTTTCCTAGGGCCAGACTGACTTCTGGAATTTACTGTGGATGCACAGCCTTCTAAGGTGTGTGAACGGCCTTACGAGATTATTCTCTAATTACAAATTACTTGACAGAATACAAGCTACTGATCAGGAACTGCTTACTCTAAGATGGCTTTTCTCTGCTGGAGTAGAAGGGGATGAATGCAAATGAGAACTCTGGCGGTATATTTATGGTTAGATTCAATGATTGTTCTTTTTTATTTCATCTAGTATTAATAACCTTCCACCACTAATGTAACCTACTGAGAAGGAAATATAGACATGGAGTTTACTTGCTTGATGTGTCACGTTTGTAGCGTTATGGAACTGAGTGCTAGCTCCAGGCTCCTCAGAAAGAAGTGATTCACACCAAATAAATTCTGTCTGTGCCCTGTTATTGAGGGGAATCATATTCTTCATCATTTAAAAGAAAAAGGTAGGGAGATGGTAGTACCTGGACTAACTATCTGCAGGATAAATCTGTGTGCAAAACAAGGTCAGCCCTTCCCTTAGTGCTGCCACATGGCCTTGCACAGCCCACTGCTAGGAATGACAACTCCCAGCGTAGCTGGCATTTCAGGCAATTAGGAATTCCTAATATTTAATGATCACAGCCTGCAGAACGATATTTAGTGCTCTTGGAGACCAGCATGTATGACCCTCATTTGCCAAAGAAGATGCACTTGGATGATTCTGTTGAATTAGGTTTTAACTTCTTACATGTACTTGAAATTAACAATTTGAGAGTGCTTACAAATGAAAAGCCGGATTTTGACCCAGTTACTCCAACTGATACAAGGTTGCTCACACGGCTAATTAGCCCGAAGCTGAGATTGTTGTTTGTGAGCCTGGTATAAGACAGCATTTATTAATGAAAAAGTGCAATTTGATCTCAGTGGAACTAGCTGTTGAAGTGTCTCTCTCAAAAAGAGCAGCTTTCTTTGCTCAAATACATTTTTAAATTACAAATCTTTGATAGGATACAAATAGCCCTGAAAACACTGTCTTGGTCATAAGGTCCTGCGTGTATTTTATCTAAATTCTTGATCAAGATACCAAAACTGGTAAAGAAATTGCCCCAGGAGCTCCTTCAGATTAATAATGAATCTACTTTATTCTAGGAAGAAAAACTGCAAGGAGTGCAGAAGCTGAATTTCCATACAGGGCAGACTAAATCTGTGAAGTTCAGTCATTTCCACTCCCCTATTATCCGGTCTCTAAGCCATGATTTAATGAGCTCTCTTTAACTGGGACCACAGCAACCCTCATGATGAAGTTCTCGGATGCCCCTTGGAAAAGAATACTTGTATTCTCTCAAATAAGCCAGAATTAAAGAAATCTGCATATCCTTTGTTCTTTGAAGTCTTGTAAGACTTTCATTTGCAAAAATTCCCCCCCCCCCAAAAAAAAAACAAAAACCACCACAAATTAAAGCTCTTGTGAAGTAATTTAATGTGTGGACTGCATAGATAATCTAAATAATGATAACAATTAATCTGGGTGTCCAACATGTAGAGCAGCCAGAGTTTGAAAAGGAACACTCATGTGCTCAGGCTTGTTGAAATTTTTTTTCCAGGCTTATTTAAAATTACAGATAGGCAGTGAATAATGAAGGGAAAAAAATATGTTTAAATGTAGAATTTCGAAAAAACTATGTTTAAAAGTAAAATTATCTAGTGTGTACAATTTTTTAGGGTAAGAGGGCAATAGGAGTAATTTTCCTATTTTTGTTAAAATCATGTAAGATACATATTTTAATAGAGAAACACTAAAAGTTATTGTATATGTATTTACCAGGAAATGGGAAAAAAGCTGGGAATTCCTTGGATATATGGTAAGAAAAATTAATTGTTTTCTTCCTGTTTCATTGGTTTCATTGGTGGTTACAGGTATGTGGTAGGTGGAAGAACCTGTGAGGAGAGTTATGCTATAAATAGTTCTTCTTTTATAGACAGTTCAGGTACCCCTTTGGGTGTTTGTTTCTTGATTCTTGCTCAAGCAGTTCAAATAGTTTTAATTAGTTCCCGTCTTGTTTCCTGTGTTTTGTGTACACAGTCAAAACTAATGAACAAACTCTGTAGAAAGAGTGAAGAACTCAGTTTGGATGGAGGCACGAATTTTCTCTTTTTCCCTTCAGGGATAAACAGAGTGATGCCTCCAATTTTGTAATATTTATGCAAATTTTTAAAAGGATGCTGTTCACATTTCCTGAGACTATCCCAGCCTCCTTCCTTCAGCCACGCCAACTCTGTAATTAATACACTTAAAAAGTTGCTTTCAAGTTTTACTGCTAAATGCAATCAGATCTCTCTTGATACTTTTTATTTTTTAACTGAGCTAAAAACTGGAGACAACTGACTTTCTTAAGAAAAAACAGAAATGACCAGTCTTCTTATATATCTATCTCTACATTCCAATGAAAGTGAGCATGTGTGTACGTCTGAGACCTTTTTTCTTGGAAAGCAGCGATATATCCATATCTGCAGGCTAAGAAATTTCTGTCTTCAAAGAGGAATGGACAGTTTTATTAAGGCTCTTCTACTGCAGATAGGAAATATGTCAGTGGTGAGGGGAATGGGGGCTCAGGCAGCTCCCTAGAGCCAGGTGTTAACCAAGTCTGCACCTTAGGAAGGTCAGAGAGCAGGGAGGGTGAAGGGGCTGTTTTGTGGTGGCTAAAAACAACATATTCCTAAATAAACAGATATCCCACGAAGCTTCACGGCAGCGGAAGAACAGAATCGTGGCCCAGGGGCTCTGCAAGTTTTCGTGTTGCAAATTAAATTTGTACCATGTGGAAAGCAACTTCCCCAACTCGTGGTGTGGGTTAGAGCCACCTTTAACCACCTCCCAGTTCTGCTGCTGCCTCTGACAAAGTGAGAGCCACTCTTTCTGGGCAGAAATATGCAACAGCATGTGGGGGGGCACCTTGGCTAAGGGTGAAATGCCCAGCCAGCTGCTTGCTCCCTCACCCTTCCTCAGTGACAAAAGACATTTGGCTGGTGGAAATTTCATTTTATTGCCATATAAAATAGATTTGGGTATTGAGAAATAGAAAGGCAGGCATTAAAACACCACCCTTCCTCCCTTGACCCTCCCCTCACCCAGTCTCGGCTCTGGGACCACTGGAACCAGCCGTGTTCAGCGTGGGGCAGCTCATCCTCTCCTCTCATGGACACCCCTTGAAACATGAAGTTTAAAAACATGGAAAAAAAAGTAGAGCTTAAATACTAAAGCGCTAGGATTTTAGTAAAAGTTAAGTAAAGCAAGAATTGCAGCTGAATTTCAGTAACTGAGGAAATGATTCGCTAAAGATTAATTATCTGAGTTATTCTGTTTGTTCAGCTGCACTGATGGTCAGTAGTTTTAAAAGAGATTTGAACAATAACTAATTTTTCAAGTAAAATTCCTGTTCATAGGGGATGAAGGGAAGGAACTGGAAAATTTCCAAAGAAACTATCCATCATCATGACCCGGAAAACAGACAGGTCAAAGCGAGGTAGAAGAGTTACTCCATCTCTCACGCCCCCTTCTCAAAATCATAAGCCCACCGACCCATTAAAAAGGAAGTCAGAGCGAATGCTTAATTAGTTTTCAGCTAATTACCATACAAAGCGGGGAATGGGAGGTGGCAATGATATGAATATGCATTTGTATTGAATCTTTTGTGGATAAATTGACCTTGTAATGCTTTGTGATTTGCCCTGCATATTTGGAAAGTATTCCACGTGGTGCCCGGCTGTAATTAATAAAAAAGCATACACTTTCTAACTTTGTTGTTAGAGAGTCTTTGTCTGTCTCAGTTGGGTATCGATACCAGATCTAAACCCATATTTCAGTAAATCACCCTGCAGCCACCTGCCAGGACCTGGGCACCTGCGCCCAACAGACAAAAACAGCAGGGAAAAATGCATTAATGGGAATTCCCAAATCAAACGTGATAAGCAGGTATGTCAGAAATGGTGCACTGCACAGCAGCATAAACTGTGTTAAAACAAATCCCTGGAAGTTACCAGAAGGCAGCATTAACATTTCGTGGCCTTTCCTGAGACGTCCCAGAGACTGACTGAGAGAAATATATGAAGTGTTCCTCATTAAAAAAACCCAGTCACTAAAGATTGGCCTTATGTGATATGGCCAATGAAATAATGTGAAAAATGTGGCTTGATATACCTAATAAGTTAAAAAAATACTTCTCTTAAAATTGAAAAAGGAAGCTTTTCAGACTACCTGAAACCCAAAGTGATACAGAATGCTTATTAATGTAAAGCAAAGGCTTAATAAACTGTTGGGAGGAAAAAAGATACAGTCAAGAAAATTAGCTAGAAGAACCTTTATGAAAAGGGCAATGGAACTGACAAAAAGATTCTGGCTTATCTCCTCAGGGGAGCTCATCTGAAAGCCATTTGTCAAATAAGAACTAAAAAGGGATGTGATAAGGGATCCTAGATCTATTAAATCTGTCCTTTAGGATTTCTATACCTATTGTGTCATATTTCCTCCCAATACAGAGTGCATAAAATCCTATTTTACAATGTGAAACTGCCGTTTATATCAAAAATTGCAATTACATTAGAGGAGGCAGTCTCAAATGGAGACTGAAAACACTTAATGTTTAATAAAACTTTCAGGAAGTTAGCTAAAATTTTAGAAACAAGGAAGGCCTTTGAAAAACCTGTGGAAGTGACAGCATCTGATCCATTGGTTTGTTTTCAAACCCACAGCTGAAATCTTCAAGATGGATGCAAAACACCACTGGCACAGTTTGCCATTGCAATACTATTTCATGGAAGGAAAAATTCATGTTTGGAATGGATGAATTTTGAAAAATCTGAAACCACACTAAATCATATTTACTTGCTTGGATAATTGTAACTTTTATGGCATTATTATTCTAAGACTGCAGTTGTGCTATGCAGTGTTTCACCACTGAAGAACAAATTTTTTAGCTATTGTGTGTGTATATAAATATACATATATATGTGTGCATATAAATACATATAAATATATATATATATTAAACCCAATCTCACAAAAAAGTTTGCAGTTCATGAAAGGGTGGTGGTCATCCAGAAATCATGCAAGAAGCGCCAAGTGAAAATTAAAAAAAATTTTTTTCAGTTGTCAAATTGAAGATTCTGGTTTCCAATCAGTTGTTGTCTATGGATATAAATGTATGTATAGCTGGGCCTCTTATTGTCAGATTTCCCTTTAGGAGATATTAAAATATACACTGCCTAAAGGAATGAAGATGAATGTGCGGTCTGTTCCTAAAAATGAGCCAGCCTGTATCATAAGGGTGGAAGATCCAGATAACCTGTTATCTATGATGAATGGAGTCTGCCTGTGCTGCTCACTGGATACCTGTTTTGTCATTGTAACTCATAAGAGGCCTTTGACTATGTTGAGTGGCTATTTTTACTGTTTTGAGCTATTTTGAATGATATGAATTCTGCCTGACCTTAGAGCACAGGAAAAAAATCTGCTTTGTATTTTTTCCGAGAAATAACATTGTGTGTCAAGATAGATTGCAGAAAACTTCAGCTCATTTTGTGGTTTATTCATAAATACTGTGACCTTCAGAAAAATCACTTAATCTACCCTCTAACTCTATTGCCCATTTTGTAAATAGTAATTCTCAATTTTAAGAGCATTTTTGAGAACACAATCTATCAGTAGTTTCAAAAAGGATGAGATACAATGATGATAAGAGACAGAAAAATGGCAAAGCAAATATTGTTTAACTTCCTGTTCTTCTTGCTGGGTCATTTTCTGTAGCTATAGAGGTGCTCCTGGGAATATTCAACAAGAATACCTTAGTGCAAGGCAGTGATGTGGGTTTGGTATAGGAATTATCAGGCCAGTCTCTACAGTCTGTGATTTGACAGAAGGTTGGACTAGATTATCTTCAGCAACCTGCACTTGAAAATTTTAGCAGTCTCAGCTGCAGACTGAGCAAAGGCCTGTTAATATGTGAGATGAGACTCTACTCCACACTGCTTTTCTTACTGCATGTGTTGTCTCCAGTTCTCCTGACCATCGCCTGGTAGAGAACAAGAGAGGAAGAACAAAATCAAGACAGATGGAATCATGGAATATCTCGAGCTGGCAGGAACTCACAAGGATCATTGAGCCCAACTCCTTGCCCTGCACAGGACAGCCCCGAGTCACACCATGTGCCCAAGAGTACCGTCAAAATGCTTCTTTAATTCTGTCAGGCTCTGTGTTGGGATCAGTTTCCTGGAGAGCCTGTTCCAGTGCCCAACCACCCTCTGGGGGAAGAACCTTTTCCTCATATCCAAACTAAACCTGCACTAACACAGCTTCAGACCATTCTCTCAGGTCCTGACACTGGTCACTAGAAAGAAGAGATCAGCGCCTGCCTCTCGTCTTCTACTCGTAAGGAAGTTGTAACTGCAATGAGGTCTCCCCTCAGTGTTCTCTTCTCCAGGCTGAACAAGTGACCTCAGCAACTCCTTTTATGGCTTCCACTCCAGGCCCTTCGCATCTTCATAGCCCTCCTTTGGACACTCTCTAATAGCTTTATATCCTTCCTATATTGTGGCACCCAAAGCTGCCCCCAGCACTCGAGGTGAGGCTGCCGCAGTGCAGAGCAGAGCGGGACAATCCCCTCCCTTGCCCGGCTGGCGATGCTGGGCCTGATGTACCCAGGACAGGGTTGGCCCTCCTGGCTGCCAGGGCACTGCTGGCTCATGTTCAACTTGCCATCAACCAGGACCCCCAGGCCCTTTCTGTGGTGCTGCACTTCAGCATCTCATTTCCCAGTCTGCATCCAGGGTTGTTCCATCCCAGATGCAGAATCTGGAACTCGATCTTGTTAAACTTCGTGTGGTTGGTGCTTGCTCAGTCCTTTGATTTGTCGAGGTCTCTCTGCAGGGCCTGTCTGCCTTAAATGGAGTCAGCAGCTTCTCCCAATGTTGCATCATCTGCAAACTTACTTAAAAGTACCTTTGAGACCCCAATCATTTATGACAATGTTGAAAAGCAGAGGGCCTTATAAAGGAGCCCTGCAGAACCCCACTAGTGACAAGTTACCAGTCTGATGTCACCCCATTCACTGTAACCCTTTGTGCCCGACCCATGAGCCAGCTGCTCATGCACTGCATGATGTGTTCATCCAGCTGTGGGCTGGAAATTTTATCCAGAGGGATCCTGTGAGAGATGGTGTCAAAAGCTTTACTGAAATCCAAAAACATTACATCAACTGACTTCACTTGATCAGCCAGGTGGGTTACATTTTCATAAAAGAATATTTGACAAGCAGGACTTTTCTTTCATGAAGCCAAGCTGGCTATGAGCAATGACTACATTCTTCTTCAGGTGTTTTTCAATACCTTCCAGAATAATCTTTTCTATAATTTTACCAGTCACTAAAGTGAGACTCACAGGCCCGTAGTTTCCAAGCTCGTCCTTATTACACTTCATGAAACCTGGGACAGCATCAACCACCTTCCAGCCAGCTGGGACCTCTCCAGATCCCCAAATACATACAAATACAAATAATAGTTTTCTATTATTGGAGGTAAAGGACAGGTAAACTCCCACAAGAGGGTTTTTTTTAAAAGGTAAAAATGTGAATTCTTGCTTCTCTCCCATTTTCATTCACTGGGAAAATTAAGTGAGGAAAGAAGAATCTCATCTAGTTCAAAACAAAGACTTTTCCCTGAAAGCAAAGTCAAGCAAAAAAATAAATATTTTGTTTCATCTTACATTTTTAATAGAAAACACATTCTTTTGGTTTTTTGTTTGGTTGGTTTTTTGGGGTTTTTGGTTTTGGTTTTCGTTTTTTGCTTGCAGTGATAGATTCTACTCTGTGGAGTGAAGGGTGTGGTTCACAAATCAGGAGCCAGAGAAGGTGCAGTAACAGAGATGTTGTGAAATGGTAAAGGGGCTTGAGCAAATCATTGCTGTTTCCTGAAAGCACAGAATTACTGGTAGTTCCAATTACTGGAACAATTACTCATGTAAGAAATACTATGTTCTTTCCAGGAACCTTTATTTAGAATACAGAATACTGAAATGTCAGATGCAAAGCCTATTAAGAGCCAAACAGCTTCTTAAAATATTTTTTCTAATACAAATCTGCAGTAGTTTAAGGATCAGCTTTCTCTTGTAAAAGGTCAGACTCCTGAGATACACCTTTTCAAATGATATAAACAGATTTAATTCCACCAGCGTCACTGAATTGAACCAGCTGACATTTGGCTTTTTCTCAACGCCATAAAGTAAAGTCTGCACAGGAGGAGATCAGGACGACTGGTTCTGTTTGAGGGAACCAAAGCCCTCAAAACTCATGTTAAATGGGGCTTAGGGCTTAGATCTCCTTCATAGGACTGGAATTGATCAATAGGAAGTGCCCACTTTGTAGTCCATGGCAAGGAGTGAAGGAGACTGGGGATTTATCTTTTCCTAAAGGACATTAAAGAACTTTGAAAACTGATCATGTCCTTCTTACACCGGAGAACAGATGATTCTAAAGATGAGCAGAGTGCAAATTATATTCCACAAAAAGACACACAGACAAAATGTTATACTTATTCAATAAACATGTAGTTTACTAGATTGTTTTTAGTAGGAGTTTATATCTGGTTCTGCAGTGTCTGAAACTGATTTTTTTTAGGATTATTACATTGTTGTTAGGGTACTTTCTATCTTTGAAAGTTACTTTTCATGGTGTTTAAATGGTTGAAATAACATGTTGCCTATGTTAATATATATGATAATTAATAACATGTTATTACATGTATAAGAGTTAAATGTGCACAAAAAGCTTTTCTTACATTTAAAGATGCAAGAGAAATTATTCAGGGTTTTAGCCCAAGTACTGTCTGTGCTGTTAATTTAACAGAAAAAATACCTTGAGAGCCATAGCCAGGTAAAATCCAGGGGAGTAGTCTATGCTTTGTGTAGCAGATGAAATCTTAGATCTTGGTTTACAACTTGGAAGAATTTTGCATTACATAGACGCTTCAAATTTTTTACATATTTAATTTCCTGAATGATATGTGCTGAAGCCCCAGAGTCTGTATGACCTTTCTAACTACAGTTTATTTTTTATGCCAGATGGCTGGATGAACATCAGGTTGTTCTTATTTTTATTCCATAAAAAAAAAAAAATCTTAAGTGCAAGTAGTAAGAACTTAATAGCAGAAGAGAGAAACAGAGATTTGCTTATTTTTAATACAACATTTGTGGTATTTCTTGAAATTGTTTCTGCTCATACAGATTTAATGGAAAAATTCAAGATGGTGCTAACATTACATTGAAAAGTATTCTTTTGAACTGGCCTGTGAGCATTTTGGTCTTCAGAATTACGTGCTTCTTACTGAGGGGACCATGCCCGTGCACTCTTAACTGTATAAAAAGCCCTTATAACACCACATAAACCATACTAATGTACGTTGAGTTTTTGAAACTGCATAATAATTTAGTGGCTCGGTAATTCCGATTGCTTTTGTTGCACCCTCATAATCCTTCCAAGGATCAGCCACCTGGGGCAACGACCTATTATTTTTATGGCACAGTTGATCCATTTTCAGTTCTGTGCACACTCCTGGAGCCCTGCTCCTTAATAGGCTGTATATAAAGGCTAAATACAAACAGTGTTTGCAAAGTACCCTCTCATTTACAGCTGCTTCTGTAAATTATTTCTATTTATGTTAATTACTGCATATTTAAATTTGGAGAAAGAGTCAATATAAAAAGCAGCAGCATTTTCCATTTTAGGTTAAAACTGTGGAGGCTTATTTGGATGCATAATTTCTGATCGAGCTAAGATGAAAAATAAGCTGCATAACCCATCAAAATTAGGTTTGTTGAAAAAAGTATGCTCAATTCTTTCATCTGTTTTGAGAGAGACAATTAATTAATTTGGGGCTGTTTCAGGTACCAGGAAGAGACAAGGCCACTGCATTGGAATCTGACAAAACTCTGAGTGGTGTGTTAACAGTCAAAGCAAGATGCTGCTAAATACAGGTTTTTGTCTGCATTTTTTTCTTCTCTTTCACACTTTCCCTCCTCATTTGCAGATCATTATATTTCTGTAATAGCTTAGCAGCCAGGAGAGACAGAGGTAATGACAGTCCCTAAGTAGAACTAGCTGGAGGAAGAGCTGCAATTGCTTTTGGATCACTGATTATTGGAGGAGTTTGCCCTCTCAGATTCTTTCGCCTTCTATTATTAAGTCTTCCTTATGTGAATATAGCAAATAAAGGCAAGAAGTAGAAGTACAAGTACTGCCTTTTGAAGAATATGGCAGAACATCCAAAGGGCAATCCAGCTCAGCCTATTAAGTAGAGTCCCAAGCCAGTCATCCTTGAATTACCCTATTTGCTGTAGAGAAACCTAAGCTAAGCCCGCCAGATGGATTTTAATAAATACAGCCAAATGAGAATTTTTGGGGTCAGTTCATACCTGTGTAACATTACCTCACTGTAGTTATGTACTCTATGGCTGAGGAAGAGCCTAGAGCTTTTTCTCTTTTAGTATCACTGTTCTTTTATAGCGTGGTCCCATTGAGGGGATGTATCCATCTGATCTGGCTGAGCTGGAGTTCATTTTCCCCACAGCAGCCTCACTGTGCTGTGCTTTGCACCTGCAGCTGGAAAGCTGATAACACTCCGGTGTTCTGGCTGCTGCTGAGCTGTGCACCCACAACATCAGCACTGGCCCTCCAGTGATCTGCCCCCACACCAGTCAGCCAGAGATGGACAAAATCTTGGGAGGGGACACAGGCAGGATAGCTGACCAAAACTGACCAAAGGGATATTCTGTATTTTATTGTTCAGCATTAAAGCTAAGAGAATGGGGAATGGCCATTTGTTACTGCAATGTTTGTCTCACAGAGCAAACACTGAGTGTACTGCAGGCCTACTTCCCAGGAAGTACCTGGACATCCCTGCTGATGGGAAGTAGAGAATAAATATTTTGTTTTTCTTTACTTCCACAAATGACCTTTACCTTTGCTTTATAAAACTGCCTTTATCTTGACCTACAAGGGTTTTTTTTTCCTTTTTTATTTCCTCTTGCCCCTGTCCTGCTGAGAAGGGCAGTAAGAGAGCACGGCTTGGTGGGCACCTGGTATCCAACCGAGGTCAACCCACCGCAGAGGATGTTAATAAAGCAGCTATAGTTTGATACCATTCAGCGGGAAATTCTTGTAACTCTGCAGACTCTGTCTCATTGATATTTCTCTGAACCCTTCAATCTGAAGGGCAGGTTATGAACCTGAATCATTTCTCAAGAAAAGCCTTACCTGCTCCCAAGATTGGCTCCAAAAAGGCGGTGTATGTTTCATTGATAGTCCGTTGGCCTGTTCCCAACCTCCCTTCATTTATTCCCATTCAAAGTAAGGTACTGCTTACTCAGTTGCTCCAAATCTGGATGTTTTCAGAATCCCAGAATCACAGAATGAACTAGGTTGGAAAAGAACTTTGAGATCATCAAGTCCAACCTATAACCTAACACCTCCTCATCCACTAAACCCTGGCACTGGGTGCCACGTTCAGTCTTTTTTTAAACAGGTCCAGGGATGGTGACTCCACCACCTTCCTGGGCAGATTATTCCAGTGCCCAATCATTCTTTCAGCGAAGAATTTTTTTCTGACATTTAACCTAAACTTCCCTTGGCTGATCCCTCTTTTTCTCTCTTGGAGGACTACATCATATGGGAAAATGGATATGAAGCTTTTGTAGGTAAAATGCTACAAATAGGTATATATAATATGAGGTGCTCATTCCTTTGTATAAGAAATACCTTGCAACATTAAATTTTAGATGTGTAGCTCATTCAAATAATTCTAGCTCACTCTATGTCAGCCTCTATTTTTTTTTTAACTTTCTGTAGCCACATTATTAAATAACAGATCCACTCAGGTACCTTCAGGTACCTAAGTTTTAAATGTAGCCCTCTATAATCTACCCCCTAGATATATTTTGTACAAAATTGCTTCTGAGTTTAGCCCATCTTAGCAGTGTGTGTGGGAGAGAGCAATGATCTGAATGCTTTAAAAAAAGTTCACACCTCCACTCTTAATACTTAGCCTTTATATGCCATGTTTCTCCTGAAAGGTTCTCTGAAAGATGCTGTACTATAATTAACTCTTTGGTCTGGTAATTAGCTATTTTAGGGTTAAAAAGCCAGTGGTACATTTTTAAAAAGCATGCAAGCTGTTTAGAAACCCTGAATACTCTCCCCCTCTTTCCTCGGCCTCAAAGGGAACCTGTGGCCAAATTTTCACATGTATTTAGGCCTTTTACAAGACCAGCCTAGAGAGATTTCAAAAGGCAACTTAGGTGTCCCACATATGGTTGAAAATTAAGCTGGGTCCCTGAGGCTATTTTGTGCATGCTTGAATAGCTTTGAAAATTCGGACATGGAGCATTTAGTAGTTCAGTTTTCATCGACTTGCAATAAAAGCTAAGCTACTAAGAGCCAGAGATCCTGTTTTTCAAAATGAAAGAAATTTGAGAAAATAAATCACATGGGTACTTCTGGAAATTGTGTATCATACATGAAGTGCTACGATGGGTAGGGACCCTGGCACGGACAGAAATAGCAGTGGCCAGGGGATGAGCAGGCAGCGGTACCAGGTTGCAATGAGCTCAGGCAGTGAGGGAGGGGATGGTAACCCAGCTGTGAGTGACCAGGCTGTGGTCTGGCAGCAATTTTCCTTTGGAGGTACAGAGTAAGTGCAGTGGTGGGGAACAGGGCAGCTCTGATGGTGAGGAGGAAGGAGCTGCAGGAGGTGGTGAGTATCTTGAGGAGGGACCAGCAAGTGGGGTGAGAAGGTGAAGTGCAAAGTGCCAGAAACCCTGGCAGCAAGGCTAATGGGCTGAATAACCTTGTAAGAGGCCAAGTTCATGAGCAGGTGAAGCCAGATGATAAACAGATCAATATAAAGAAGAAGAGGGAAAGGGCAAAAGGGAGTGATGGGGACAAACCCAGGAAAGCAGTGAGAAAAGGTGGGAAACAAGGTGGTGAAGGATAAAGTGAAGGAAGAATCAAAGCCTGCAGATTATTACATACAGAAAAAATTCCTCCCCCTCAGTGAGCAGATGCAGTCAAAGGGGAAGGTGAGAGAAGCACTGGTGGTAAAAAGGACAGCAGTGGAGCACTGCAGTGGAGGGGTGGGAGGTAAAAGGCATCTAACTGTGGAAAGGGCTGGTATTGGGTAAGGGAGGAGGTGGTAGCAAAGAGGACAGTGAGGAAAGGGCAGAGGCAGGATGTCAGGTCTACACGGGGAGGGGAGGGCAGCAGTAATACAGAATCACAGAATTATTAGGGTCAGCTGTTTTGGCAGGAAGTTGTACTGGGTCTGGATGGGGTGGAGTTAATTCCTCCGTATTTCTCACTCCCTGTAGTACTATGTTTTGGATTTGTGACTAAACCAGTGCTGGTAACACACCAGTGTTTTTGCTATTACTCAGCACTGTTTGCACAGCGTCACAGTTTTATCTGTTTCCCACCTAGCCTTCCTCCACTCCTCACACTCCAGCGGGGTGGGAAAGAGACTGGAAGGAGATACAGCCAGGATAGTTGACCTAACTGGATGAAGATATATCCATACCACACAGCATCATGCTCAGCAACGAAACAGGGGGGAGAAGGAGGGAAGAGAGTCCTCCAAGGTAACTATTGCTTAGAGGTTGGCTGGGCATCAGTCAGAACGTGGGAGGTGGTGAGTGGTTGTTTTTGTATTGTTTTTTTCCCACCTCTTTCCCTTGCTTATTAAACTGTCTTCACTTATTAACTTCATTTATTAACTGCATTAAACTGTCCTTATCTCTAGTTTTCTAGCTTTCATTCTTCTTGTACTCTGCTCCATCCCACTGGGACAGGAATAAGCACGAAGTTGTGTGGGAGTTTTGCTGCTGGCTGGGGTCAGCCCACCATGGAGTTGGATGCTGCTGCCTGGAAAGGCACCGAAGGCAGTCAGCTAAGGAGCTGGGAGGAGAAGCCGCTATGGGAAGGGGTAAAAGGCCAGCTGCATTACAGCTGCAAGCTTGCAGGCAAGGAGAGTTTTGAGAGGATGAGGTAAAGAGAATGAGGCTTGCCAGGAAATGAAGTAGCAATCAGAGGCAGAAAGTGCTGGTAATCTGGCAAGAGCAAAGCTGCAGGCTGCGCAGCAATGGGTGCATGTCTGACAGGCTGGCAAGAGGAGGGGGACAAGCAGGGCAGCAAGTGAGAAAGAACAAGGAAGCAGAGTAAATGGACAGCAGATTCAGCTTCTGGACAATAAGGAGAAAGCAGGCAGCACATGGAGTGACAAGCTGAGGATGAAGGTAGGAAAGCAGACAGAGGCTTGAGAGGACACACTGAGCATAGGGTGTGAATGAGGTGCAAAGCCGAGGCAGGGGGCTGGCAACAGCAGGAGGCAGCTCCTGAACAGAGATGGCAAACATGGTCCAACATGAAAACTGAGCACGGGCAGCAAGTCAGGTATTGAAATGATGTGATGAGGCCAGGAGGGAGCAGTGTGGAGAAATGGTGATGCAGAGCAAGGAGAGGGTGTGCAATCCAGAAGCACGGGTTTGAAAAGCCCCAGGAAGGACATGTTCGCAAAGCACAGGAATCAAACAGTGGCAAGAACAAGCTGGCAAGACAGGCAGTGAGAGCCTGTAGCTAAGGGAGGTGGTGAAGGCATGGTCAACATGAAAGTTGACCATGGGCAGCAATACATGCTAGAGGCATGGGAATGAGACAGTGAGGAGAGGTGGGAAGTGCAGGGGTCACAGTGGGGCAGGAGGAAGCAGTAAGTGGCAGAGAAGTTTGGTGATGAAGGTGAGTGGTGACAGGCAGTGAGTGAACAAGCATGGTCAGCAGATGGGAAACGGAGAAGTTGTGAGGGCTGTCTGTGAACAGGGCAGCTCCAGACAGGCGGACACAAAATGAAGCAGCAAGGACAGGCAGGATGGCAAACAGGGCAACAAGTAATGACTTGGCAAGGTGATCTGAGAAAGGTCCTGGTCATTTGGGGAGCAAGAGCAAGCAGTAAGTGGAACAGTAAACAAAGGAGATGAGCAGGTAGGCTGAAGTTACAGGCCCGATAACAAATGCAACAATGAAGGTGATGAGCAAAATACAACCCTGAGCCCTGCTGGCTGGAATTTATTGTACCTTGAAAATAATTGTATAATATTGCACCTTATACCTTTTCTGGACTTGCTCCCCCCCACCTGACTCTCACCTGAAGAGGGAAGGACTGGACTCCTCCCTCTCTCTGTGGCTTTAAATGCAAGAGGCATTTTTCCTTAATCATTGTCTGCACAAAACACAGGATTCTAAATCTACTGACAGGAATTCTTAGTACTGTCTAGTAGCTCTGTGATGGTTATTAACAGAACCAAATCCTTGAAGCTAAAGTCAGCATTTCCCCCATGTCTCTGTTAATGACCTGAGGTGCTGACCTTTCAGCTGTTGTTTCTGCCCTTTTGTTAAAGAGATTTGTTCAGGCATTTGCATGTTACAGCCCAAAAAAAACCCCTGTGCCTGCTTTCTGGATTGAAAAAAGGTATAATCCACTAAGCAGGGCTCTAGCAGGCTGACTGGAAGTAGACATTGTCTAAATCTGACTACTATGTTATGAAAATAGTTTAAAGCTGGCTGTGACTGAAGAAGTAGTTGGATCCATTTTTTATTGGCCTAGTTGGTTTCTTAATAGGAGATTAGGAGTAATTTATTGCTTAAATCAATGCTGTGTTTACTCACACATCAAGTGGGTAGTAAAAAGGATAGATGCAACATTACTAAAGGCCATATCAAGGATTTACAAATGAGGAAAAAAATGAGAAAAAAATCATTAACTGCTATTTATGCTTGCACCTGAAGTGACTCTGAAATTTTCAAATTGGTCTCATAGATCAGTTCCTTTCAATGGCAGATACATATTTTTTATCACAAGAGGCAATTTCAGGATTTGTTTAAAGCTGAATCACAGTAAGCAAAGATCAGTTTATCCCACAATATCCTAAGGAGGAGCAGTGAGGAAGCAATCCAGTGGAATTGGCTCAGGCCCTTGTCCTTCTAAAGCAGACGAATTGCACACTGTTTGCTGTGTGGCATGTTCCAAATGAAACACAGAGGAGAGCAGCCCTACTGACTTTGCCTCAAACTATGGTCCATCAAAGGAACCCAGATGAAGTTTTCTGTTAGGGATTTACAAGGTTGGCCAAGTTCCTTTCCCTGCTCAGTAAGACAGAGTCTATCTACACTGAGTACAGAAACTGCCTCTGGTGACCATATTCTTAACTTTGCTCCTCCTACATATTTTGGGGAATAATCAGTGCCTAAACATCATTAAAAATGGAATATGGACCCAAGAGTTCTTCATCAGCAGTTCCCTTTTGGTCTCAGTTTGGTGGCAGACCTGCTTGCTGCTGCTCACCCATGGAAGAACGGATGGATTCTGGTCGTGCCATGCATATGGTGTGTATAATTAAGCATGGGGGCTGCCTGTAGGGTGAGCGATTATAACACATTTATTTCCTGCATCAAAGAGAACTCACATTTAATTAGTTTTTCCCAAGTGAAACTGATACCATGAGGGACTGTCAGGGAACTAATTTCAGATTGTGTACCATTGCAAGTCAGGTTTCTTTGAAATATTTAAGAAAAAAGTTTATCAAATAAAACGTCAGGTTATTGCTGGGTTTATGTCACTCTCTGCATAAACGTAGAAATGGGAAATTAGCTCATTTTCTCATAATTTGCAAGCTTTAGTGCTGATGCACCCCAGTTTTTAAGATCCTAAAAGATTAAGGCAACTTGGCCATGGAAATATAAGATAAAAGCAGTTTGGGTAGGACATCAACACTTATGAAGTCTGGTTTCCTCTGGATTTGCATCCTCCATTTGTATAACTTCACCACTATCATAATAATATTAGATTTTCATTAAAGTTCTTTAACAAGCTGTCCCCTCTGCTAGCTGGTGTGAGGTATCATCAGCGTTCTCAACTACTGCTGACTGTCGAGGTCATAGGACAACTCGGGTTTTAAGGGACCCCAGGAGGTCTCTAGTCCAAATTCCTACTCAGAGTTAACTGTGCCATTGGACCAGTTTGTTCAGAGCTTCTTCCTGCTGGGTCTTGAAAATCGACAGGGATGGAGACTGCTCTGATAGAGGCAGCATTGTGCTCGTGATGCAATCTGCTCATCAGTGGAGTTCTAATCTGGGTCTGTCTCCTCTACCCAGCCTTTGATTTTTCCCAAAGCTGGTGAGGATGTGGTACCAGGGGTTGGAAGACATACTTTGCTGTCAGATCATCTAGAAACCAACCAAATGCAAAATTCCCTCATGGGGGAGAGGGAAAAAAGATGAACAGGTAGGCAAATCCACACAAGCCACAAGCACGAAAGCATCCTGTCTCCCAGGTGTCCTATTTCCCAGGCATCCTATTTCCCAGGCTAAAATTACATCTGCAAGCACTGAACCTCTCCACAGAAACTCAGACAGAACCATAAAATTAATTTATATTGACAGTTTTTACATTCTGAAGAAGCATGTAGTTCCCAGTTCCTATTTTAAGAGCAATGTTAAGATAAAGCGATGCTCTTCTGCCTTGCAGAAACGGTGGCTGGACAGAATGAGCTAAGAGTTTTTTAACATAAAGCACAAAGGAACAGTGTCAGTCACCTCAATGATCTTTATTACTTCTGAAACAGCATGATTAGGATCAGTATCTCTCATTACTATATTTCCATCTGGCACCTCAGGAAAGTTGCTTGAAGTAGATGAAATTACATCACTCTAGGTCTTGTCCTACTTAGAAAAAAATACCATGTCAGGTCCATGTGTGCTGGTTTTTCTTGGGGAGGAGTTAATTTTCTTCACAGTGGCTGATATGGCGCTGTGTGTCTGATTTGTGCTGAGCACAAATGGGTGGTAATACAGAGATCTTTTTGTTATTGCTGAGCAGGGCTCACACGGAGCCAAGGCCTTTTCTGCTTTTTGTACTGCCACGCTGTCCTGGAAGCTGGGGGTGCACGGGAGATTGGCAGGAGACACAGCCAGGACAGGTGACCCAAAGTGACCAAACTGATGTGACATCATGCTCAGTGTATAAAGCGGGGGGAAGGAGGATGAGGGAATGTTTGGGCTGATGACATTTGTCTTTCCAAGTAACCATTACGTATGATGGGACCTTGCTCCCCTGGAGGTGGCTGAACACCTGCTGCCCATGGGAAGCAGTGAATTAATTTCTTATTTTGCTCTGCTCCTCTATGTAGCTTTCACTTTCCCTGTTAAACTGTCTCTATCCAATCCATGAATTTTCTGGCTTTTACCCTTCCAATTCTCTTCCCAGTCCCGCTGGTGTGGGAGTGAGCAAGTGGAGGTGTGAGGCTTGGCTGCTGGCTGGGGTAAAACCACACCACCATGCCAAGTCATTGTTCCATCTGGTCCTTGCGAGGTCTCCTGCAAGGATTTACCAATCCTGCTTGTGGCAAATGTTAGATACAGTTCACCTGTCAGACCATGAATTAAGGTATGATCCCAGCCTGGGTAAAAAGTGCTCTACAAACAAGCAAACAAACCCTGAGAGCCTCAGAGGAAAGATACACAGTGCACAAGTAAATATGAGCAAGATCAGTTAGAGCTCTTTTACAATTGGCTGAAATTGCAGAGGGTTCAAATAAACATAAAAATAAACAAAACAGTATCAAGAAAAAGGAATATGAGGGCACTGTGCTTGCACCAAGCTGTACGTGTGAAGAGGTTGTCGTACAAGAACAAATGAAATGGTAATGACAAATAGGAATGGGATAGCAAGTTGTTCTCAGATGCATCTAATCTAGCTATTTAGGTGATAAGCCACATAAATCCTTGTTGTGTCATCTAACCCTCCATTGTGCACCTACTATGATCAGGACGATGTTAAATGTCAAGGAATTTGTTCATTCATTACATGATAGGCTGACAGCTTACTTGAAAGGCTTCCTGATAAAAGGGACAGGAGACATGTTTCTTGATTCATGCTCAAATAATTTATTCAGCCCAGATGCATTGCTCAACTTGCAGAACTACAGTGAATTAATTATGTGATAAAAAAAAAAAGCACGTGTGCATTTTTTTGAAACCAGAAAAACGATGAAGTCGGTATAAAAAGTAACCCAAATCCAGCATATTTAGCTTTTCAAACCAGTTTTAGATCTAGGCAAGTTTTAAAACATCTACACAACAGTATGCATGGGGAGAGATTTGGGTAACTTCTGGTAATGTCCGATTTTCAAATACTGAGGCTGTAAATCTCTGAAAGCCCTTTATTGGCAAACACTTTTGTTCAGAGACTTTTATGTGAATGATAAATATATTGAATTAAACCAGCTAGAAGATTTGAGGACAAAGTCAAATTAGCTCTATTAGTCTCAAAAGTGATTAAATTGAAAGAACTTTCTTATAAACCTGGAGTAATAAGGGCTTTTTAGCAAATCCAGAAGCTATTATCTCTTAGAAATGTATGACTTGAATGTTTTGTAATTAACCTGTGAAATATCTACGTGAAATTTACAGCAGAATACACAGTTTTTATTTCACTCCCGTCTTTCTCTCCTGCTTTTTTTCTCTTTTTAGAATGTGTAAAATTATGTACCTTATAAATCGTGGCCTTTTTTTCTGAATGTGATGTCACCTTCTGCTTTTCCTGATAAAATGGGTTACTGCCTGGTACCCCTGAGGGCTACATATGCTGGTGTGTCTCATCTTACCACCAAATGATATGGCTCTATTGCAGCTCTGACGTGATATAATTAAGAATATTGCCTTCAGTGAATTACGTGGGTTTTTCATTAGAAAGTCTTCTCAACTCCCAAATGATTTTGCTACTGATCTCTGGTGCAAGAGACCATTTTTATGTATGTCCCAGCCTTTGAGCGTGCAGAAATGTGGCAGGCATATATGTTATCCTGAAGTCTTCAGGACTCCTTGTGCCTCCAAATAAATGTTGCAAACATGATAGGAAGTTATGAAGCTGTTTTGCCCCACAACAACACATTATTATTACCGTTATTAACCTTTCTATGGCTGTTATTATTTAGAGGATCTTGAGGTTAGTGCTTGATCCCCAGTGGTAATTAGTTGTACCCCAGCCAATTGGTTTCAGACTGTGGATGAGGAGTAATAAATGCAGAGACAAGACTATGACGTGAGCAAGCTGAACAGAGAGGGGAGAAGGCAATGATTCCTGCACATTATCTGGATGTAAAACCCAAATGGATTGAAAGGTGACAGCATCCCTCCCAGTATCCTTCTGGACAAGCTGTCCAGCTGAGAGAAGCAGGTGCGTGGTGCAAAGGGTGAAGAGCTGGCTGAAGGACAGAGCTCAAAGGGTTGCAGTGCATGGGGCTACATCTGGCTGGTGACCAGGTGTAGCACGGGTCAGGCTGGCTAGGCTGAGGAGCCAAAAGGAGAGCCAAATGAGAGACCACACAGAGACAGCAAACGGAGAGGGCAAAAAGAGAGAGAGGGCAGAACCCTCTGCCTTTATTTATATGTTTTTACAAATCACCATGGATTGGAGGTAGAAATCACCACCTCTCAATTCCATTGGTCAAAGCATCTATCTATCATATTTCTCCACCCAGGATAGTGGAATGATAACAACAGAGACAGTTAACAAAACATAGATAGTTGTCAAGAAACCATGGCCATGTTTACAGCAGAATGTGTGAGAAAGTATCACAGCAAAGAGAAACACTGAGAAACTGCAAAACTCAGGACAACAACCAGTGACCAGTGGTGTTCCTCAGTGCACAATTCCAGAGCCAGTTCTGTTCAATATTGGTGTCAGTGATCTGGATACAGGAGCCGAATGCACAGGAACTAAGTCTGCAGATGAAACCAAACTGGGAGGTGCTGTTGGCTGTCTCAGGGGACAAGAGGCCTTGCAGGGGTATCTGGATAGATTGGAGCATTGGACATGAAACTGAGAAGACCAAATGCCGGATTCTGCACCTGGGATGGAGTAACACCAGACATGAGACTGAACTGGGAGAGGAGTGCCTGGAGAGCAGCCCTGCAGAAGGGGTCTGGGGGTGCTGGTTGACAGGAGGTTTGACAGGAGTCAGCGGTGTGTGTGCCCTGGCAGCCAGGAGGGCAAACCTCATCCTGGAGTGCAGCAAACACAGCATCACCAGCTGGTCAAAAGAGGTGATTATCCTGTGGATTTAGCATTTGTGCAGCCTCACCTTGGGTACTGTTTGCAGTTCAATTTAAGAAGGATATGAAAGTCCTTGAATGCAGCCAGAGAGGGGCACCAAAGCAGAGGAAGGGGCTGGCAGAAATGTCCTCTGAGGAGTGGCTGAGGGCACTGGGCTTGTCTGGTTTGGAGAGGAAGAAGCTGAGGGGTGATCTCACTGCTCCCTACAGCTTCCTGAGGGAAAGTGATCTCCAAAATGTCCAACCATCAGTGTCTAAAGAAGAGTTCATGAGCCCCGAAGTCTAGTCCTGCGAGGATCCTGGGGGTGCTCACAGGCCTCAGTGGCTGGGACTGGCCTCCCCTAGGACCTCCATCCCCACTGTCTCCTGCCAAGGGCCCGGGGATGAGTCCCAGCTCCACCTGGGACCTTCAGACCCTGCCTGAGCCCTGCTGTGGGTGTGCCCATCTCTGTCCCTGTCTCCTGGGTGGCTCTGGGACCTGCACTGCACAGAGCTGCTCTCCGTGGTGGAGCCCTCAGACCTGGGTCAAACCTTGTCATGCAGAACGCTGGGTGTAACATGGCATAACTCTCCTCCTTCTCCTCCTTCTTCCTCTCCCTCTCCCTCTCCCTCTCTTTCTCTCCCTTTCCTTCTCCCTCTCCATCTTCATCTCGTCTTCTCTCCTTTCTTCTCTATCTTATCAAGCAAGTAAGGTAATACCAGATCATGAGAGTGGACTTGGAAGTTGATCAATAGTGACATCTGATTTCCGTGTTTTCTAATTAACATCAGGATGGCTTAGGTTTGGTAGGTTATGTGCGTTTTGGTGTGGTGTTGCTTGCTTTTGGGTGGTTGTATTGGGTGGGGAAATTTGCTGTTGGATGTTCTGTTGGTGTAGTGACTGGGGATCTAATCTAGCACCTTGCAATCCCATTTACACCTGTGAATAAAAAAACCAACATTCTCCACACCAAAGACTTTACTATCAATATAAATGAAACATTACAGGCAAGTAATTTCGTATCTAGCCAGGAGGTCTTTTTTCTCTCCTCTTCTGAAGCTGGAGTTCCATTTAATAATAAAGGCTGTCACCTTATTATCTGAAGTACTATAAATTTTAAATATTAATTCAAGCAGTTTTACTTTTAGCTTAAAATCAAGCTTTGCCTTATGTTGTTGGGTTTTGGTTTTTTTATATATGTGAATCAGGTCTTAATATTCACATTAGGTTGTCTCAGTTGCTTGCATGATATTAAGGGCTGTAGTTTACATTCTGTTAGTCACCCTTGGCTGCTTTGTCTTCACTAGGCACAGACCAAGAACTCTCTCGCACCAGAGGTGTCTCTGAGGGAGGGCCCAGGGTCTGCTAGACACGAATTGTTATTCTTCACTGCTTTCTAAATATGAGTTGTGGGAGGCAGGGAGGGAGGGAGGGAGGGAAAAGCTAAATGAGACGACCAGCAGTCTGTGCAAAGCTGAGAGGCATGAGACTCACGATCAAGTCCCAGGTATGCTGCAGAATTCCTTCATGAGCTTTTGAAACCAGCTTTAGTTATGCTTCTCAGATAACTTGCAGTGCTGTGGAAATGTTCCCAAGCCAGTTAGGCACCAAGAAGAGGGCTGCTATTCACACAGCATGCTCTTTAGGCTACCGAACCCCTAACTGACAAGCTGAGTATCTTCCAGGCTTGAGGATCCTCAGAGCTGTGCTGTATTTGCAAACATCCCTGCTCCATCCTTCAGCCTTTTCCTATGAAATCCTCCTTCCCCGATCACACGTGTTTGATGAACTGCAAGGAGAGGTGCTATTTCTCATGCTATGTTTGGATGGCACCTAACAATGGATGTCATAATCTCTACCCAACAGTGTGATACAAATAAACAGAAGGAGTGATCCGCTATTATTTGCTTGTACTGCTCTATCTGACAGAGACAGCAAGCCAATTTTACACCCTTCAGCGTGAAAACACACGTAAGCCTGTGGGTAGAATGATAAGGTTGTAGATTGGATTAATCCTTCAAGGATAGCAGGATCTCTATCACCTATCAGACATCTGAAGTGGTCTGGATGAACTGCTTTGTTCCAGCAGCAAGGCAGATTAAAGGCAAAAAAAAAAAAGAAGGAAAACCAGACAGAATATCACTTAGACAGCAAAACAGTGACCACCACCAAGCTGCACTTCACTGGCTATAGTTTTCTTTGCCCAGAGCACCTGGCTGTAAGCCTTCCCATTAGCTGTCACAAGGAAGTGCAGGGGCCAGTGTCCCTGCGTGCCCAAGGAACCTCTGCAGGCTGGCATTTCTTAACAGGGGAAGAAGACAGGCTGCGCTGCCTTTTCAGTGATTTCTGCCTCCAGCTTGCTAATGAGTGCTTTCCCCACTCCAAAAGCTACCTGGCTCCCTCTGTCTCTCTTTAGTATTCTGCAGTTACTCTCATTTTGTTCCAAAGGATGCACTTTAATTGAGACAATCTGATGCTGCTCCAGAAACTTGTGTGGCAGCCCACCCTGGCTATCCTGAGCCTCGTCCCCCCCCTCTCTGCTTGTGGCACTGTCTACCAAGTGTTTCACCACTGCTGAATCACAAACACAACGGCAAAGAAAGCAGAAAGGAAGAGATGAAGTGCTTGCCTTCTCTGTGTTGAGCCATACAGCCCAACAGCTGGTACAGCATATTCCCAGGAGCCAGCTACCCTCCCAGCCACGAATTGCATGGCACTCTACACCTCGAGTTCTGAGGCATGCTGGGGTTTTATTTACAGGATTTTGATCTTACTTCTGGCTCTTCTGAATCATAACCTGAATACTGCTGTTATACTATGGATCCAAGGGTCACAAGGGCATGCTACAATTATGAAAGATTAATGAGATACTTCATTAACCTTTGCACTTTTGACTGCTCGGAAATATCTCATGTGTGTTATTTTAAAGAAGGGGGAAAAAAGTCTTAGTAAAAGGAAGCAAAATACTTTGGTGTTACTAGAACACTTCTGTGCCAGAATTTAGCACTGTTTTGGTTTTTTTTACTTTATTTTCTCTGTCTGCTCATACCTTCCACTGCTCTCCTTACCCTGCTTTCTCCTTTCTCTCCAGACGTGCTCTCACATCACCCTGAAGAAAGCAATCATCCTCTCAGTGGTAGAGGGGCATGTCACCAACAAACCATCCAAAACTCAGGGAAGTTTGTACTCTCATGACTGTGATTTTAATCTTCTTTCATTTTGTGACAGTTTTCCAACACCTCCCATGATTTAATGGTGACTTTAGAGGCAAGTTTATTGTAGGTAAAAAGAGGAAGGTAACTTCCTATTCAGGTAGCTGCTTTATGACTACTCTAAAGAAGTATGAAAACAACTCTAAAACACATATCTAAGAAAAGTTTACTTTCTGAGATGAAGTATTCTGTACAGCAGGACAGTTTTAAACTATGTTAGAAATTTGTTTCTGTGCTGTAGTGAAGAAAATGAATAAATGAGAAAAAACACAATAATTACAACTTTGGTCAAGCAGCCATTTTAATGTGTTCAGATTTTGTATTAGATAATGCATTACCTAGGTCTTGATTTGCTAATTTTTTTTGTCATATTGTACTTTTAATTTTTATAGGAATTAGAATTCAGTGGATTAAGCACTGTACACAACATTTCCCCACAGTGCTAAATTGCTTTTTGAGTCTCTTAAATCTCATTGAAGTCCAGTAAGCCTGAGATTCCCGAATCATTTAGGTGTTCTTAAAGCTTTCCTTTGGTTTATTCTCTTTAGGGGTTACAGCCCTAGCTCCAAAAGCTAATAGTTTAAAATTAGACAAGACAGTGAAATAATTGATGTGAGCTTGATTTCATGGAGGAGAAAAGTCAAAGACATATTAAACGAGAAGGTTTCACATGTGTCTAAGCATCACGTAAAGCTAACATACATCTTTTCCTGCCCTTCTTCCTTTGTTAATTCCAAGGTTTAGTGGTTTGTCCATGTGTGTGCTTGAATTGGACAAGAGGCACCAGTCTGAGCTTTTGCTGCCACAGTCCCTGCTGATGTCACCTCAAGCTGGCCCACCTCATCTCCACAGCCACTTTCTTGTCTGTGTGAAGGAAACATCCCACACAGTGTCCAAAGCAAGCTCTTTGACCTCGGCAAAACTGTGAACTTTGCCTTTTTTGTCTGTGGGATCTCCTGTCCTCACTGGGGTTGTGTCACTAACACATTGTGCTTTTATGAGAGTTGTTCTTTTCCTCCTATGAAAAGAAAATGAAGGAGGAAACACCAGTGACCTGTGACTCCAGAATATTGCTCTGTGCTCAGTAATGAATCTGCTTCTTGATGGAGAGAGGTGGGATTTGGAAAATGCTGAGGAACCACTCCCAGAAGAACATTATTTGCCACTGGATGGGCATTGGGTGTAAATCACTGTACTTAAATCTCACACCTGTAACAAGCTCCTAGCCCATCCACTCTAATTCAGCTGTTGCGAACTGTCACATCCTAGAGGTTTTCTTTGAATTTTTTAGTTTACTTTTGGACAAAAACAGCTCTTAAGGCTGAGGTACCAGTTGGTGATACTCAGTTAAGCATGCATCACTTTCACCAGGCTGTGGGTGAAATTCTGGCCTCACAAAAATTACTGCATAAAGCTCCCATGAGGGAGGCTAAGATCTTGTCCCATAAGAACAAAGGTCAACAGCCCTTAGCAGCCTTTTTGTTTGCCAAAAGAAGGCCTAAATCCTCAATTTCATTCAAAATTTGCACCTATAGATAGATTAGTAACTTAGCTAATACCTAAAACATGCAACATTTTTTTGCTGTCTGACAAAGAATCCTGGAGTCTGGAGAAAGGCTAATGCAGTTGAACAGTAACAAATTATTTATAAATGAGCATCAGGCCTTGTGTTGCCTTGCCAAGGCCTGCTTGGAAATGCCCATCAATCACCTTTAACTGGTGTGCCTAATCTCCCACTTCAATTTCAGGGCCCTTTTTCATCCTTTTCTTCCCGTAAATATACCTTTTTCCCCCTCCTCACAGAGGAACTGATGAAGGTCAAACATCAGTCCCTCTTTTTATACTGGACAATTTAAAGTCTGTAACGATGAACTCTATATTGAACGCTTGTCTTAGTTCAAGATGTTTCTAACTTGGGCTTTTCACAAACTGTTATTGATCTCCGCCTCCAAACCAGTAAATCCTTTCGTGTAGTAATTCCATAAATACAGCAGAGTTGGGAAGGCTTTGAATCTTCATTTGATCAAAAAGTTCCAAATCTCTCAGATAAATCTATAGCTCTCAGTGGCAGCCTTGAAGGTGTTCAATCATCTTGCCTTGGACACTAAATGAAATGCCTTGAGTTTATGTTTAATTTTTTGCTATGCTTCCATGACATCTGTCTTAAGTGTATTGTGCTCAGGTGACTGTCAATTAAATATAGTTTGCAGTTACCATTGTGAGAAAGAGGTTATCCACTTAATAAATTTAACTAACTCCTTTTCTCTTCTTTTAATTTATGGTCACAGATAGATATTGCAGGAGGATGGAGGGGATAAAATAATTACCTGGATCTGCCTAATGTCTCCCTGTAAAGTTCTTTAAAAGCTGGGTTAGTAAACTCTAATCCTTATTTATTTGGACTATTTATAATAAAGCCCACTAGAATCTCCCTTGAAAATATTTGGATTGGGTGACATTAACTTCTTACAGGCACAAAATGAGGTGGCACTGGCTACTAATTTAGATGTAGGGTCTGAAACTGATTGCCAAGCGCTCTTCGTGGCTCCTTGTTCTTTAGCTGCTTGTTAATGTGGAAAAAGGAGCTGCCTCAACAACTGTAGGTGGAGTTACGTCTTAAATTTGGTGATACATGCCTGCATTCTGCCTGTGATCTGCGTATTTTTACTGGTAACACAATTGTCCTGCTACCTGGAGTATGTCCTTGCTTTGCTCTGTAGGAGTGGAAACAGTATGACAGAGATGAAGATAAGGTGATTTTTTTCTGCAGAAATGAACTGTAGTCAGGTTCAGAATATATCTCTTTTATTGCACATCTTTTTATCACTCGCTAAAATATATTCCAAACCACATCATGCAAAATATCTCCCAATGACATGTACAAATCAAAACCTCCTTACTCTATTAGGCATTAAAACATCTATTCATTAGTGATACGGGTTTTATGGCATTTTACAACTTTCCCTATTTCTGTGTTCAACAAAAAAATATCTTCCTGTTTCTGTCCTGCAGAGACAACCTTATGCCTGTCTCTCTCTGCTCTATAGGCAGTGTCCTAATGGGAAAGATTTAATCTGAGTAAAATTCAGAGGAGCTGCTTTTAGTTTGAATTTGACTTTGAAGTTTGCTGCCTCTGTTTCAGGCTCAGAGAAAGATTTGTGTCTGAAAGTTTGTCTTCCCATTATTTGCCAAAATCTCTTAACCTTTCCCTTCCAGCCTTGACTTCATTATACATTAGACAAAAGAATACAATAACTGAAGACTGATTTGAAAAAATAAAATTGCCCTTGCAGGGCCCTAGATTTTAATTGTTTATCAATCCTTTGGATAAAACCTTCAGGTTTTTGGTCTCATCTAATTTACTCTTGGCCATACATTGCTCCTTCTGGTATTCCTGTAGTCTCACAAGGCTTTCTCTGATTTTAAGAAAGCAGTTTGTTGGCCAGATAAAACAAGGCCACAACTACACTTAGCTAATCAAGGCCTTGTTATGGTTTTGCAATTTCTTTCCCAGGGGCTTTCCTCTTTAAAATTCCTCTCAGTTTATCAAACAATCCCTAATTGCTCTTTAACATCCAGTTAAGTTTAATGCTTTGTATATTTTGTATTCAAACAAAAAAGTTTTGTTGATCATTTATGCCAGTTATGAAACTCTGCTTTTTCCCTTCCTGCTTATTCCCAAATGTGAGGTGAATACAACCAAGTGAAATTCTTTTATCACAACCAATAAAGCCAGTGGTTATTAAATAGAAGTCTATCATTTGCATTGGCTTTGTTGTACTTTTAATGAAAAGCTTGATAAAAGAAGTGCATAGGAGCCCACAATAAATGTTTTAGGGTAGTAGTTCTGCCTTGCAAAGGTTTGCAAATCCCTGAGCTTGATCACAGAGCAAGTACAGCATTTTTGTTATGCTGCCATGTTGGGTCTGGCAAATGTTCACAATGTTTGAAAACAGTGGTCAGTTACTAACATTTCTTTCAGGATAGACTTGTGTTTATTAAACAAAATAACAATCCATCCTCTTTGTCGTTTAACTGTCCTTCCTCCCAACAAACAAAAAAAACCCATTATATTTTTCCTGTAAACTAAAATAATATACACACACACATACAATGGATATATATAACAGGTATTTGGAATGTCAGTTTTAAGTTCTTTGAGCCTGCAAAATGTAGGCAGGAGAAGAGCCAGACTGTGCTTCCAAACTTTTTAAACGTGCCATCACATTTGTGAAGGACTGGTTTTGCACCAGGGAGACTTGCAGCAGGATTTAAAAGACTAGATCCAAGAAACAGAACAAAGGATGATTTGAAGGGCTGCATTTGTAGTAAACACAATGCTGCTGTTAAATCAGGATGTGCCAATGAGCAGTACATGTGACCACCAGCTCTCTGGCACTTTGCTGAGATCCAGCACCTCCACCATGGTAATCTGATGCAACACACGCTCTTAAAACCAGATCATGTGCCAGAAACGGACCAAAAAAAAAATTGGATAAAGTGGGTCAAATTTGACATTCATTTGGCAGATAACAACACCTGCTGTTCATCTGTCTGCATTCAGAGAGCTGGCCAGCTCGCAGCTCATCAGCATTGCTTTCGTTCAGGGCCCACCTTGTGAATGACTGCCTGTGAAGTTCCAGGTGAGTGCCTTCCTCCATTTCTCTTTACAAGGGAAAGGAGATACTCAAAATAAACTCGCAAGAGATGAAAAGTAATTGGAAAATAACACTCCTCCTGAAACACTCCTACAGCTTTTTTAACCCAGAGTACATTTGGATAGTGCTCTACATTCAGCTTACTTTATGTTTACATGACTTGATTTCTTTTTTATTCTCTGCTTATACATGGAGCCTGGTACAAAGTGGAAACCCATTAATGCTCCCACACTAAAGAAACATACACAATGCACAAAGAACAAGGAAATGAGAAGATTCCCCAGGCTGACTTGCAGTCTGGCTAACATGGACTGAGACAGGGGTAACACCCTAGGAAACTGGTATGAGCCATAACCCATCAGAAAATCCATAGAATGGAATCATAAAAAAATTAAGGTTGGAAAAGACTTTCAAGATCACTGAATCCAACCTTTGACCAAATACCACTATGCCCACTAAGCCATATCACCAAGTGCCACATCTACTTGTTTTTTGAACACTTCCAGGCATGGTGACTCCACCACTTCCAAGGCTTAACCACTCTTTCACTGAAGAAATTTTTCAAAATATCCAACCTGAACCTCCCTTGATGGAACTTAAGGACATTTCCCTGGCTCTGTCACTGGTTGCCTGGCAGAAGAGACTAAGCCCCCACTCGCTGCAACCTCCTTTCAGGCAGTTGTAGAGAGAGCTAAGATCTCCCCTGAGCCTCCTTTTCTCCAGGCTAAACACCCCCAGCTCCCTCAGCTGCTCCTCACAGCACTTGTGCTCCAGACCCTTCTCCAGCTCCACTGCCCTTCTCTGGACACGCTCCAGCCCCTCAATGTCTTGCCTGTACTGAGAGGCCAAGAACTTGACGTACTCAAGGTGTGGCCTCACCAGTGCTGAGTTCAGGGGAATGATCACTGCCCTGGTCCTGCTGGCCACACTATTGCTGATAGAGGCCAGGATGACGTTGGCCTTCTTGGCCACCTGGACACATACTGGCTGATGTTGATTGACTGTCAACCAGCAGCCAAAGGTCCCTTCCCACTGGGCAGCTTCCCAGCCACTGTTCCCCCAGCCTGTAGCGCTGCCTGGGGTTGTTGTGATCCAAGTACAAGACCTGGCAATTCACCTCATTGAACTTCATACCGCTGGCTTCAGCCCATTGATCCAGCCTGTCCAGATCCCTCTGCAGAGCCTTCCTGCCCTCCAGCAGATCAGCTTGGTGCCATCTGTATGCACGGCCAAGCAACAAATACACAGAGATCAGAAGTAACTTCCTGAAGGCGATGGTTTCTCTACGTGGAAACTGGTGTGCATTTCAGATTCATTATAAAGCCTCTGCATGGTAAGGTTTTACTTAAACCAAGGCAGAGATAACTCCCTTCATTTTGAAAAGGGGTGGACCTGTTATGCTGGACATCATCTAATAATGTTAAACTGTCCAAACAAACCCTACTGAATTTGAAGCTATTTATTACTATTTCCCATGGAAAATGTCACTGGCAACAGAGGTGTTCCTTCAATGTACTTCTATAAAGTGGCTGGTACAGCACTGTTTTGTCAAAGAGAAAAAGAACTGCTGTCCTTTGACTTTCTTAAGTCTTGCTTGGTGGCTTTTGATGTATGATAACATTAAGATCCTGTGCTTTGTGCCACCAATATATTTTCAAAATTCAGTCAGCATGCCTTTATGTTGTGCACTTTCCTTTCAATGTTAGAAGCTGTGAACAGTTCAGGTCTTGCAATTTCAAGGTTGCAGCCCTTAAAATTTAGCCTCCTCAAAAAGCGTCTTGCCAAGTGCCAGAGATCTAGAGTTGGAAGTAAACAGAGTTGACAGGACCATTTAACTTCTATTCTTAGGTATTCCTCCTGTAATAATACAAGGATGACATAAGGAGAAGCCAGAATCCATTTCCAATTATCCATTTCCTCTCCTGACATAATTTAGCTAGTTAATACAGGACTAGCTATTGCTGAAAAAATCTGTGCTATTTAATCATATACTTTTATTGTTAATCTTGTGTTTAGTAAGCTGGTTTTCTGTCATTTTCCACTTTACCCCTAGAGCTTTTTAAATATTTGCCAATTTCAGATGCACTTTTCTGGATGGGTAGACCTCTTAGAAATATGAAGTCCCTGCAAACTTTATGGTGAGAGGAGATTGGAGAGGAGAAATGAGATAATTGTGTGATTTTTACTAACACTGAGTCCACATAGAAGGTTATCCATGAATCCACAGAAAACAGGGATTTACTCCTTGTGATATTCAGAAACTAGTTAAAATTTTTCTTTTCCCGTGTCCATTTTCATGACTGAGAATAAACTGCACTCACAGTTAATTTTTTCCAGGTACACGCATGCTATCAAATTGGCTTGTTGTCTCTACACAATGCACACTTGGTGTTCCTAGCAGACTGCACTGAACATAATTCTTCAGTCTTTTATCGCTTTCATCGCCCTCATTGGTTTCTTCCTGATTTATTTCATATTTTGGGCCGAAGCCAGTGCTTTTCCACCAGCACCAACTTGACTTGCAAAATAAATCTTGGCATAACAGAAACGAAGGTAATGGCAGCACCAGAGTGGTGTGTACAAATGCAGTCCTGGCCTCACAGAGTTGATGTAAAATAGTGCTGCTATTGCTCCCTTGATTCCTCACTGGGTAATGCTACTGTTTATGCATTTCAAAACAGCAATCACCTCTTTTTGCAGCAGTAGCTTCACACTTCATGCTTGTCTGGAGTTAATGGGCTCAGGCTGTATTGGGATCTCTTGATTAAGCTTTGGTATGGTGAAGCACTTCAGGTGTACTGTGTTTGATCACAGCCCCAGCCTGCACAACAGAGCCTCTCTCTTTCCCCAGCGAAGCACCTTGAGCATATGGTTGGGAGTTTTTTTTCTAGTGTTTGCTGCAGTTTAGCTGCATCCTTGGCAGTTTAACTGCTTGTCTTAGAGTGTCTTAGGCTATTTAGGCCAAACAGCCCAATCTGGTTGTCCACAGTTAGATATTTAAAGCATTAACCAAGCACTAAAAAAGTAGACTTATTTGATTCTTTTCCCCCTCTGTTTAAAATCAGTTGGATTCCTGAGTGCTTGAGAAGTCTGAACGTCACGTCACTTTGGGGGCATATAAAGTTTAAGACTGAAGTGTTGATATTGTCAGTAAGTGGGATTTAGGAAAGGTAAGTTCCTCAGCTACATGTGCCAGCAGGGACAGTGGGAAAAGAGAACGTGAATGAAGCTAAAAACAGGGCAAATCCATTCCTGTTTGTTTGCCATATGTTACACCACGCTGCTGTAAAAATCTGGGTTCAGGAACGGTGTAACACAACTGATTTGTAATGGCCAAGGAAGTTGCACAGTGGGCACAGACTTAGCCAAAGCCACATACAGAAATCATCTCTCTCAGCCTGCTTCACTGCCTCAGCCAAGGTAGGTGGAGAAAGGGCTACCACAGCTCAGCTACTTCTGAACACCAAGTAGAACTTGACTTTAGCAAAATTTCAGTTATTGCTCCGGTCCTGGACTACCAGAGAAGGAAAAAAAAAGGTTTTAATTGCTTCCCCAGCTGGACTGATTACCCTTATTAGCTGACAAGTAATCTCTTACTTCCTAAAATAAGGATTATGTCTCTGGAAGGATGACTCCTGCTGGAGCTCACGGAGAGAGCTAATTCAAAGACACCACTCTAAGGTACAAGTCTACCAGGGTAAAGTTCAGCTGCAGAAATATGCTGACATAGTTATTGCTTAAATGATGTATTAAGCATTGCAATATCTATTATAATTAACTGTCTGAACTGTTGGTTTTTTTTTGTCACAACAGTCCATATTTGTATATTTTTATATTTACAAATACATGTATTTGACACGGAGCATGCACACGGATTTGTTTATATGTGTGCTCCGTGTGTAAAATCTTGCTTTTTACCTGGAATGAATATAAGCAACCTTCGACCACCCCAAACATTTTGTTTGGAAATTTAAGTGGATGCTTCCCAAGGCCTTCCTTTCCTTTGAAACAAACTTCCAGTGCCAACTGGATCTCCTATGGGGTGTCACCTCTTGGTGATTCAGCACAGTGCTTCATGGATGGAATATCCCTGGTAAGCTACAGCTCCCATGTAGGTTAACAGAGCAGAAATCTTCATTTTCTTGAAGCACCCAAATGTTTTCCATCTTCCAGGTACTGCTCATAACAATATAGCTTTTTGTAGATGAAATGCAGCTCCTGGATAGAAGATAACTCAGGAGAGCCATCGACTAAGCTCTCAGTTACGGAATGTGCTTTTCTAGCACAACGTACCTTACAATCCGTGGTCACTTTTTAAGCAAGTAATTAAGCATTACTGTGAAGTGTATAAGGAAAACTATACCCATTTAACAGATGTCTGAATGGAAACAAAGCAAAGCTGTAGCTGGTAGTCCCCGGGAGAGCCAGAACACTGCATTCATTTCCATCTCCTATATCTTAGCCTCTTTCATAGCATCCCGTATTCTTTTCCAACTGCAATTTTCACAATTATTCCTCAGTAGATCAACTTTCTTTGAACTACAGCATTTGAGCAGATGTTTTAATTCATCCCCATCACCTCAACAAGCTAATGCTCGTTGTCCTTGGAGACTGCTTCTCTGAAATTGCTGATTTTGCCTTGGACAGTGACCTCAGGAACATCCTGGTGGCCCTGTCAAAGAGCCCGAAGCATTCAGCGTTGCTGCATTGATAAAACAAGTTATCTACTCAGGACTGGGGAAGAAGAAGCCTTTGCAAAATAGTTCCTGATGGTAACTAACTGTTCTATTATCCAAAATACCTTGTTGCTAAACATTTGTTGTGTCTTATTTTGGTTATGGCTCAGATATTTTATAATGCAGTAGGCCGCCTTTCGAGAAGAATCAACCTAGATTTTTTTCTTTCATATTTCTTTACCCTGTGTTTTATAATACAATTCTACTATAAGCATCTGAAAATGTCTTTACTTCTGCTGATAAAGCTTTTCTGTTGTTGTTGCTTTGTAATTTTGTGATACAGCTATTTTAATGTAACACCTATTGTTAGAGGCTAATTTACCAAAAAAGTCATGATTAATGGTTAGAGCCTTGAACTAGAAGCTGTTCTTATTTGCATTATTGTAACACCTGCAGGTCTCTTAAGAGATCTTGCGCTGGCCTTCGTATTACACTAAGATATTATAGACAAACAGTAAGATGCCATTTACCATTCCTGTCCCTGAAGAGCCCTCAGCCTTCTTGTTAGTTGCCTGACTTGTATGCTCATTACTTTTTCTTCTTTCCCTCTCATCCATATGCAGTTTATTCTTCTTTCTATTTAGCTATTTTTACTCATAGGATTCATCCCTACCCTGGAAGTGTTTGAAAACAGCAGTTATATTATTCTGGCACTGTACAAATACCACAAGTCCGAACCTGAAATACTTACAGTTTAAGATATCCACTTGCTCCCGGGATGGGTTTATTTAAAGAGGGAATTGTGCCTGAATATGAATATGAATGGAGCTAGGCTAGTTTTATATTAGTTTCACTGTGAAAACAAACTTTCTTACTCAATCCTTTATTTACTTTCTCTTTATAGCCATGTAATTCCATACACTTTGACAAAATGAATTATGTCTCATGCTAGCATTAACAATAAGAGGAATAAATGCAAACAACACGTTATGCAGGTAAACACTACAGGACACGGCCATCAGAGGATACACTGGAATGCAAATTGTGTGCTTCAGATGCTGAGAAAGATTGTAATGTGCTTGCGTTTGGTTATTTTTATTCCCCTCTATTTAGTCCAAAGCACCCAAGATGCTTGGTGGGTCTGTTACCCTAAGATAGATCACACGATGCAATTACCTTCGTAGAAGGAAACACTTGCCTGAAACTGTATGGAATTCGATTTTATGCAGTTCAATTTGGATTTCAGAACAGTCTCCTACACACAGAACATAAACACCCTCCCTCTTGTCTAGGTGGAGGCAGTAAAATGAGGCTCCTAACTCACACTGGGTGGTAGGAGGCATGCTGGAGCAGGGAGCCACTGCTGCAGGCTGTGCGAGAGGAGGGAGTCCCAGGAACCCGGGAAAATGGTGCAAATCTGTTACAATTAGGACTGCAAGTTTTGTAATGGCTCCACTGATAATCCTAACATTGGCCAATAAAAGCTGGCTTTAGGTTTGTCTCTTTATTTCCAGATTTTGACTTTATTTTGCTCCTTTTTTTATTATGCTTCCCCCTACTCCAGGTTGGGGTGGTTTTTTTGGTTTGTTTTCTTTTTTTTTTTTTTTTTTTTTATGGTCCTCATCAAGCAGCTGTTCCTATTGTGGGCGCCTGATCACTGCTGCTTTTCATTTGCCATAGTCCCTCCAGGACTCTCATGTCATCAACACCTGTTTCTTACTCTTTTGGGTGGTGACTAAAAGGCACATTAACCAGATCCTTCGGTGTCATCCACAGAAATTACCTATTGCGAAGGTAAACAAACACTAAGCCTCCAACTCTGTTATCTTCCTTTTTGCCTTTCTTTGTTCTGTTTTTTGGGTTTGCTTGTTTGTTTTTTGGGTTTTTTTCCCCCCAGCCTCTTCCATCATAAGAGGGTAAAATTCCTGATCCTTTTTTTTAGATTACCTGTCAGTTCTTACTAATAGTGGCCTCCCTTGTCAACCCACTAGCCACTCACCCACCAGCAAGCAACAGCATTCTCAGCACCTGCTTTTATAGTGAGTATGTGCAAAAAAAATCCTGCTCATAAAACAACTGTAAGTTTAACTTTTTGGCCTCTAATTTTTTTTTTTATTCCTTGCTGAAATGAAGAGAAATGGACCCTTCCTCTGATTTTGCCAGTAGTTACAGCCTGCAGTTTTACCTCTGTAAAATTTCATTCTACTTGGTGAGCCAGATTTAAGTCTTACAGTTCACACTGCATTAGTCAGTGCCCCAGTCCTCCTCTGAAGCGTCACTTTAGTATATGTAAGAAAGTCATAAATAATGCTATTGTTTGAACTGTAGTTGATGAAATGTTTATTATTCTGCATAAAAAATATACTCGTTAGACTAGACTCACTCTCCAAGAAGTTTTTTTTTGGTAGAGCTTTTCTTGGTGGGCAGTAAGGAAGGCTGAGTTGTTTATTTTTTTAAAAAAAGCTTTGAGAAGATGTTTAAAGAACCTTATGGAAAACAATGCTAAATCTAAATCCCTCTATTTTTAATAGGCAGGAAATGCAATTAACCATCTTTCCCTAGAGCAGCAATAGAGCCGGCTCCAGCAGGTGTGTTACTATTGTAATATCAAAATAAAAAGTCTAGTCAGCCTTTCACTATAAAAATAAGTGAAATGCAGAGCAGATGCTGTAATAACCATTAATTTACATTCACCAACTATATTTGTTGTAAAAGTAGATGAGGACACTGGAAAAACAAGTTATTTTTGGCTCTTCCCTGCAATATCACAAGAAAACTACTGTAATGTGTTTAGCAGAGCAATGAATACATATTGGCCAAATTTATCTCTGCTATAACCCTGCAAAAATGTAGAATGAATTTAGTTCTAAATTTTACTTTGTGGAAGGAAGGATAAAATTAAAGGAGTTTATTGAACATCACCGGAAGTTTTCCAGATCTGGTACTGAATCAACTTTGAAAAACTTCACAAGGAAAATAGAATGATATGCAGATTTTACCTAAATTTTGCTGTTCAGAATTTACAGTTGTGACTTTCTATTAGAAACAGATATGAATGAGTTGTGTAATAACCTGCATCCAGAGGAACTCGAAAAGAAAGCAGCTGATTTCTGTAAGACTCCTGTGCTTAGCATTGGGGTCTTTGCACTGAGTTTACCATGCACAAGTAGATGTGGAATAATGGTTACTGGGTGAAAGAGTCAACAATATCTCAGGTTCCACGGTAGGTTTCATGTGGGGCTGCTCAAGTGCTGTACATACAATTAAATTAATTTTGCCCTAGGTCAACTTATGCTATTTATTTATTTCTTTTTTAGAGATGAAAGCGGAAAGCTCAACCAGCCTTGCCTGTTTACTAGAGGGGTTGAAAGTCCTCACTACACAGCACATTGTTCAAAAACTGAAATAATTTGCCCTTAAACTCATAGTAAGTGTGTCTCTTCTGTCTGTTGTGTAAGGTTTGACATCCCTTTCTACTAATGGCAAAGGATAAGAACCAGTGAAATAATTTCAAAATTATTCTTGACTTCATTTTTCATGAAATACTGATATTAAACCAGACTTTTGACTTCTCTGAAAAGTTGTTTTTTTTGTATTGAGACTACAGTCTAAGAGATCATGGTTCTGACACATCAAGACATAAGCCTTTTTCTCTCTGATTGTTACTCATGCAGGTGGGTGCTTATGATATTTTGTCTATATTTGACTGTATTACAAATCAGATTTTTTTTAAAGCTCTATTATATATCTGCCTCAGTTTTGAATGGAAACTTGATTAATGTCTTTCAATTGTGACTTGCTAGACCTGTGAACCCCAGCAGTGTGAATTGGTTTAGGTTGGCTATGAAGCCAAACTTTCAGGTTTTCCAGCTAAGTAAAAATAGCCACACACAAAATAAATTATCAGAGGTTCACTTTAGTAGAAAAATTTGTAGAGGCTTTTGTTTTGCCCTTCTGATTTTTCAGTGAAAACAACTGAGAAAATTCACTACAGATTTGCTGGTAAATTTAGTTCAAGGTGGGCATTCATTCAGAGAGTAAAAAACATGCTCGAAGTCTTTTCTTCAACTGGCAGCGTAACCATTGTGCTGCACCCTTATTTTTAGTAAAAGAGCTAGTGCTTAAGAGTTTCATGCTGAGCAAATTTGAGCAAGGTGAGATAAGTGGTCAGACAGTGACTTTCAGTGATTCTCTCCCATCAATCACACAAAGAATGACGGGGGAGAGGAGAGAGAAAGAGGGAGATTCTCAAATGAAATGAGCAGAGGTATGATGGTTTGAGATGCTTTGGGAAAGAAAGATCCC
>VYZT01019338.1:29426-49877 GCA_013400735.1 Pomatostomus ruficeps | reverse complement strand
AGAAGTTACACGTTCCTTGCTTACGAATGCAATGTTCTTCTTCCATTCTGTAAGAAACTCTGGATGTGTTTACACTCCTGCTCTCCAGACCCCTGCATTATATAGAAGATTTTGAAAATAGCTAGTTCCTTTTCAAAACTTGCATAGACACATAGGTCAAGCCCTCATGTCTAGGTGAAGAGATATACACTAGAATAAAAGTTACATGTATGAACTTCCAATTCCTGTATTTTTCAAGGTTTATTACTTTTTCTAAATATGTTGTAAATTTTATATATATTATATATACATGTGCAGATTGCTCTTATTCCTTAGAATAGATTTCCAGTACTCACAGAAAAGCTGGGAGACAGACAAAAAATTTCTGCAGTCACTTATTCTGGAGTAGATTTTTACATTCTGAGTGTCAGTCTGTTGCATGTTAGACTGATGTCCAGTCTAATATGTGCCACTGAGTATGGACTGTTCTTTCCCATTGAGGTAGGAAACTTGGCACATACAGTTTTCTCTGGAAAACATCAATGTCTTCAGTCCAAATGAGAACAACAAGAAGTCACACTGCACACTATCCTGAGGAGCCTCGTGATCAAAGTAAATTGCATGGTATGAATTATCAAAGAGGAATGATATCGGCTGACTACAGCTCTAACCCTCATGCTCCAAAGACAATGTCATCTGAAGATGTTATCTTTTCCCTTCACTACTGAGTTATTTACACCAGACTTCATGAGACATCTGGTCTGAGCCAGACCATCAAAAATAAGAGCATGGCTCCGCATTAAAGCAGCACATCTCAAATCTTAACTGAAATTGCTCCTGACTTGGGATCTAGAATACTTAAATGATGAGCAGGAAGCTATCTAAGAGTAACCAGAGGAAAACACAAGACAAAATAGCCTAAACTCACTATTTTTCTCTTTTGTTGATGCATATGCCATTCATATGAGTATATTCATATATACTCATATTTTAATACTTCATATACCACTTATTCAAGAAGTAAGAGCATATTTCAAGCCCTCCTCTGAGTGTGTTACAAATATTCATGATTTAAAGTACACAGTGTTTCCTTGATGATTTCACCCACTACTCAAAATAATTTGTGATTTCATAACATTTTATTTATACAAAAATTTCTTTGCTTCTCATTGTTTGAATCATAACTGTGTTGTTTCATTGTAGTTAGTTTTCCTACAGTTAGAATTGTTAGGTTCAGATTTTAATTGACTTTGAATTTCAAGCTTCATAAATTTTCACTAAAAGCCTAAAATCCTGCAGAGTTGTTGTTTTCTTTCAAGGCTGCAACATATGTTCACCAATCATGGATAGTATGAAGTAAACTTAGATCATAAAGTCTCTTTGTTTTCTTACAATCTGATAGTCTCTGATCACTTTGCTCACATTGAAGTGCGGAAAAAGAGAACTGCAATCCTGGATATTTGAATCTGTCCTCACTGACAGATAGAGAAAGCTGTTTTTTAAGAGCCCGAGTCAAATTCAAAATGGAACAGAGTTCTATGTTAGGGAAGATGTTACTTTTATTTCCCTCAGTACTGATAAAATTTAACATCAAAGTTAAGGCAGACATGCATATTCCTGCACTAGAGCTGCATTGTCATCAAGAATCCTTGCCTATAGTTTTGATATCTTTGGTCTTGAGGTAAGTTGCTAGTAGTGCTTCTACTGGAAAGTACTAGGATCAGCCATATACAGCTTCTCCATGCAAAGCTTTGAGCTATACCAAAATCTGGGAAATTATATTGGAATACGTGAGGAGTTCAATGTGCTTTTCTTCCCTACTCATGAAAATTGAGTTTAAAATTTTAAACCACAGAGAACAATATTTCTCAATGTAATTTAAGAAAAATATTTAAATTTAAAGGATTATTGTGTTTTATTATGTTTTAATCATTAAATGAAATGTTGAACCACTAACCTTCAGAAATGGAGGATGAGCACCTAATATTTCTGTGAAGAATTGTGAAATCAGTACTAACCTTGGCAATTGCCTTGGTTTCCCATCTTTCTCTAGCGGTCACAACAAAGACGTCAGAGAAGTGATTTGTCTCCTTGCTTTTCATGGCCGCCTCCTCCATTGTACAGCCTGGCTTGCTGTCCAGGCTTGAGTGGTCTGGAAATGTGGACGAGATCATCAGCTGGCTTTAGAAGCACCGCTGTTGTGGGCTTAGCTTTCACGCTGGGCAGGGAGGTCTCCACCTGAGTCCCCCAGTGAGGCAGCCTCAGTTTAGTGCAGTTTGTGGTGCCAGCTGTGGATGTTGGACCAAGCCAGACCTGCTCCATATCTCCCACCATCTCCCTGGCCGGCTGCACAAGAGTTTCTGCACAGAGTCTCCATGGGAAGAAAGGCACCCTGGAAGAAGACGTGTTCGCCATCTACCACTCAACCTTTAATTAACCTCAGAAGGAAGAAGAAAATCTGTAATTTAGGTAACCTGTTTGCAGCTGTCCCCTGGCAGAAAAGCAGGCAATGTTTCTCCATTGTTTTCGTTTGTTCACCAAGAGCAGACACCAGCCCTTCTGTCCCTCTGGAGTCCCCAGGCAGGTCAGGGCCATTCTTTGTTCCCATCACCTGCAAGCACATACTGGTGAATACCAGGTCTGAATGATGCCAGGCATCACACATGGGAAATTTTCCTTTTTTTCCAAAGTAAAAAGAATTTTTTATTTCTGCAAAATTAAATAAAATTACTAACTTTATCAATATTTATTTTTCTTAATTTTTCTGTTTCCCATTTCGCCATCTGTGTGAAGTTGTATTTCAAAGGGACAACACACACTTCTCACGGAGTATCTTCTCTTCAAATTTTATTATTGGAAAGCATTTTGCTTAGTCATTAAATGTAAACTCTGCCCATTGAAAAGAAAAGGGGTACTTTTTAGAAATGTGTTTTTGCCACTTTCAGAAAGCTCACTAAATGGCTATTTATATCTACATTTTATTCTTCTAACAATACAAAATGGGGACAATAAGAAAAGCTCCTTATCTACAAATGAAGTTTAATATAGAGATATTTCAAATGCTATATTCTGGACTTACAAATGTAAGTCTATGAAAAGAAGTTAAACAATTATTAAATAAGATGTTGAGTTGCTGATACCTGACCCCTTATTGGTTCATAATTTATCATGAGTTATCAGTGATCTTCATTAGTCAGATGAAACATAAATTTCACAAATAAGTATTTCAGGGCTGAACTAAAAGTGAGAAATCTCTTTCACTTTCTGATAAAATTGTTGATCTGCCAGTACTGGAATCTCAGCCACTGAATGAACAAACTCTTTGCTTCTCATATGCAAATATTCTCTTACCGTGATCTAATAGATTAGAGATGTTTTCTTACATGTAACTTTTTCAAGGCCAAAGATTAATAAGAAGTTATGATAAATATTATTGGTTAGATATGACATTTAACACACATTAATGTAATTAATCTTTTAGGACATGTAGGTAAATTTTGGTGTTTATTATACAAGGATGCATTGCAAACTTCTTTCATACATGGGAGATTTTCAAAGTCCCGCATGATGACATTGATATAGTGCTACTACTCTGTTATAATCTTTGTATATTATTTAAGTGGAACAAATACTTCATTCACTGCCTGCCCTCAACTTTGCATTTGATGACATTCTTGCTGCTGTGTTAATATCGGGTCTATTAAGCTAGACCTCATGGTCCATTACCCTTTCTTTAGGCCTGACCCCATGAAGTTTAAGGGTCTTGAGCACAGTGTGAAAAAGCAAAGGGTTTCACTCTCACCCAAGGAGCTCATTAGGGCTTTATAGAAATACAAAAAATACTCACACAGTACCAACATTTGCAGTGAAGGATACTCACCAGACAAACAGCCTGGTGTCAGGAGGTGTTCATTGTTCCCTTTTTCCAGGCCTGCACACCAATTTAGCAGGCTAACTAAAGGGATCACTCATTTGTAATCCCCCATTTTAGCCCTTGTAGCAGAGATTCATTTGCCAGCATCTTTTAACTCCGTTTCCTTGAAATTCCTGTTTCACTTAGGACAGTGTATTTGAAATCAACTGAAATACACTGGCTAGGATTACACTTGCCAAATGCTACAGTGGGATTTGGAGGTTGTCTTTGTTTGCTGCCTCAAGGCAAGCAAACAGTCATTCACAATACCTTTTTAAAAGGCCTTTTCGAAAATCATTTACTGACAGAGTGCCAGGTTCTGCTTTGTTTACCTGCCTTGAATAATGCTCCTTTTATCCTAGATTGTAGCTGAGTTACTGAAGGAGTGAGGAACTACAAAAAACTGCAGAAGGCTGTCAGTGTCCGACCCTGACCAAGATAAGAATAAGGAACTGGTCTCTCTTCTGCCACTGAGGAAACAAGTTTGTGCTTATTGGGTTGTAGTCTGTCTGTGTACCTGTCTCCACAAAGTGTCAGCATCTTTGGCAACTAAGCTGTGTGCTGTTAGTGGCTGAGAGCACAGCTCACTATGGCTTTGGGTTCAGTATAAAACATCTCCCTACATCACGATCAATGGATCATCAAGGCTTTTGCAGTAGTCAGTCTCTGAGCGCAACGATGTAGGTAGTGTCTCAACCATATTTTAAATGGGGATTCTTTTATATATAAGACTCTGACATGAAACCCCAAAGTACTGATTTTTAAGTCATTCTTGTTTTTTTAAAATTGATGCTCATTGCCTTGGGCAGCCGCAGCCAGCTGCTTGGGTGACTTTAGTATACTTTTCAGAATTTCCATAATTTTCATAAACACAGGAACAACAGATTTGCAGACCAAAGGGACTCACTTTACACTAAATCCTAAGGACTTTTTATTTTTCAGGCAAACAGAAAAATTGTGTAGAAAATTTTGTCTGGCAAAGATCCCTTTAAATATTTCACAATGTTATCTTTACATCAGGAGAAGCTATTTAGCATCCTGGCCATTGCCCACATTGTCTATGAGACGTTTTACTCTAAGAAAGGGCAACTGACATTAAAATAATGACAGCTTTGGGTTTGGCCATGTGTGGACTCTGAAGTAAGAAAATTGTTGTTTGCACAGAAATGGCATGTAGGTGGGTATTCCTACTATTCCCATATGTTGATATATATTAGCCTGTGAAATAAGTGGAGAAATATACAGCAAGAATTTTAAAATTTGTTTTAATGTAACAGCAACAGGAAAGTAGCAGTGCGTGACACCTGTATATCTTGGTTATGAGCAAAACTAGTTTTGTTAGTCCACATGTAATTTGTCTACTTCAGAAAGAGCTACCATGTAAGTAAATTTGGTGACATCAGTGGATATAATGTAAAATAAATACAAACAAAACAGTCTGCTAAGGAAATACCATATCCAGCCCTTAGATTCACCAGAATGGATTTGGGTCACTGTTATAGTTCAGGAATGCTGTACATTTGCTGACAAATAAGTTCACAGTAAACTCTTGGTCAATGAGCCATGCCTGGCATATTAGGTGGGATTCATTCTCTACTACAGCCTAGTATAGAAAAGCTTGTGTCCTGCTTGTTTGTCAGCCATTACCAAGCAAAGTCTTCAAACCTCCACAGCCACAGTTTTGTTACTTTTTAGTTGCTATACCATCTCTATGTAATTTTCTCTACCCATAAATTTACATCTCTGGGAGTTTCTTAGCCCTCAGCCCACAACTGTTTCATCTCAGTTTACCCTTAAGTAAAATAGTGACTATAATTTTGAAAGGGATTACAGGCGGAAATGAAGAGGCCAATGGAAAATTCTGCACCTCATTCAAAGGCAATCCAAAGACTAAATGGAAACGTTGAGAAGGATGGAATTAGATGATGTAGAAAAGGGAAGGAATCACTGGTCATCTGGGTTACATGCAGTATGAATGACCATTTTTTGAAGATAGCAGCCACCTACACCTTTTCAGTACCTTTAACAAGTGGTAAGGCCAAAGGACAAAACATGAAACCAGTTAACAGCAATTTCAACATATCTTGAAACAGCAGTGTGTCCAAAATGGCTCATGTGAAGACTCATACTGTCTTCATTGCAAAGTCACTGATTTTATCTTAACAGCTCTTCACAGATAAAATAAATTTATCTGATACTGCTGGTATTTGGATTCAGAAAGTTCCAGAGCCAGTTACACAATCTATTTTGGCATCTCTGCTTTGGGATTAAAAGATAGGGGGCTTGAAGAGGCAGTGGCATTTAAACAGTGTCATTTCTGCAGTGAATGTCTGATTGTGGCCTAGGATTTTGGCCTTTGGCCTCCAAATTTATTTAATCTGAGACATGGTCAAGACACTGTAAACAGGAAGGCTCCTGAAGCTATCACCTCAATAATCTGTAGATTTCACTTTGTTCTCTCACAAGCAAAACAAACAAACAAATGTAGAAGCCATTCTTTCAGCTGCTGTTGTTCTTAATTACAATGCAGAGGAAGAGTTAAGTCAGCAGTTAATTGAACTAAATCCAGTAAAAGTCATTGCTTTTTCATAGCAAATTTATACTGCTTGAAGGTTTGTTAGATTAAGTGTAGCATAAAAATCAACTATAGGTCATTGACAATTTTAATATTTCCTGTATGGATTTATTTGCATTCTTAAACAGGCAGAGGCTGTGTGTAACATTATCTTTCAACACTTTTCAGGGTAGTATTTGTATCTTAGATTAAATAATTTCTTGAAATAAAGGCATCCTTTCTTCAGGTTCTGTTGCATTCACCAGAATTTCATGCTCAGGTGCCTGGGGCCAAGTCCTTGGTGAGATGGGAGAAGTTAAAAAAATAGCTCTACCTGGTAGTGCTGCTCACCTTGAAAGTTTTCTTCAGACTTGAAAGTAAATAGAAATAAAATGAGCAAAGGCCAAGGCCCGCCTGGAATTAAATCTGGCCAAAGATGTCAAGGACAACAAGAAGGGCTTCTTCAAATACATCAACAACAAAAGGAAAACAAAGGATAATGTGGGCCTGTTTCTAAGTGGAGGGGAGGCCCTGGTAACAGAGGACACGGAGAAGGCCAATGGAATCCTGGGGTGCATTAAGAAAAGCATTGCCAGGAGGGTAAAGGAAGGTGATCCTGCCCCTCCACTCAGCCCTTGTGAGGCCACATCAGGAGTGCTGTGTGCAGTTCTGGGCTCCTCAGGGGAAGAGAGACATGGAGCTCCTGGAGGGGATCCATCGCAGGGTGACAAAGATGATGCGGGGACCAGAGCATCTCTCTTATGAGGAAAGGCTGAGGGAGCTGTGCTTGTTCAGCCTCAAGAAGAGAAGAGTGAGAGGGGACTTCATCAATATCTATCAGTGTCTGAAGGGAGGGTGTCAAGAGGATGAAGCCAAGCTCTTCTTGGTGGTGCCGAGCAATAGGACAAGAGGCAACATGAGGAAAAAGTTCTTCGCTGTGCAGGTGACTGAGCACTGGAATAGATTATCCAGAGAGACTTCAGTGGAGTCTCCCTCCAGATATTCAAGAAGTATCCAGATGCAATCCGGTGCAATATGTTCTAGGACGACCCCGCTTGAGCAGGGAGGTTCAATCAATGACCCACTGTGGTCCCTTCCAATATTACCCATTCTGTGGTTCTGTGAAATTGAGGTTTCTCAGCAGTCTCAATGAATAGTTATAATGTACCTATGGCTAAATATAATTCATACTGACTTTTATATCTGCATATATGTCTCTTTGTACAATGGACCATGAATAGCTGATCTCTAGATGTTCCAATTATATTAACACCAAAAATGTAAAAGTGATACAGTATAGTAAGAATAATATAACAACACTACTTAGGATAACTAATAAGACTACCAGAAAAGGTGTAAAATAAATTGATGTTTTCCAGTGTTATCTTTGTAAAAAATAAACCAGATGTGCAGCATACCTCAAACAATGGTATGATCTCATTCAATTGTATAAGAATAGTAGATATTCTAGTGTGGTATCCAATGGCAAAAAAATCATGAAGGCAGGTTTAAATAAGAATAAAGAAAAGGGTGATTACATGAGATTTGAAATGAAGAAATTAATGTATGAGGTGTAAAGACTGGGCTAAAGTCCAGTAAGGGCAAATGATGCTAGGATATTACAAATGCATCTTCAAATGAGTTATGAAACTATTCTAAAACACAGCTATGAGTTTTATACTTAGGACAAAAATCAGAGATGCAACTGGACTTTGAATTGAAACAGTGTAACAGTTTTTAAGTGGGACACAAGGATAAAACCCCCCATGCTGTCAGCATCTGATAAGTGTCAAAGAAAAGCCTCTAAGTGGCAAAGAGAAGATCTTGTAGCAGTGATAGGCAATAATTTATTTCAAATACCTTGAGAATAAAAATGGCCTCCCATTAAAGATGGCATGAGGACAGTCAGAAAAGCATATAGTCATAAATGCTGAAAGTAACCTATTTCATTATCAGTTCTGACCTTTGGAAATTGCATTCCCAACCTGGGACATTATCAGTTCCTACATAAGGGAATTTCAGGTAAGAGTTGCCCCTGGAATATGTAGACAATTTTACTGTTTCACACTGCTTAGTGATCACTTGGTATTTTAGCATCAAAATCAAGTGACAATAATAACATAATAGAATTTTTCAGTTTTGTTAAAGAATTTTAGGTTAAAATGATTGTGGTATTTTCAAGTGAGTGTTTTCCAACTAAAACCATTTTGTCAACAAATGTTTGACTAGCTGTAATGACTTACATGGCACCATTAAGATATTATTTTCTTCTTCAGAGTACAAAGTAAGACATTTAAACGACATGAGTGTGTGGCAAGGAAAGAAGAGAAGAAGTAATTGTATACAAAGGAGTAGGTGCTATGCAAATACCTGGCTAGATTACAATCTACCTTAATTGAGTAATTGATCACATTCTTTTGACTTCTATTTCAGTGAGTTGAGAAGAGGGTTTAAACAGAGGTTACTGGATGTTGTAATGTTCTTATAGGTGGCTAATGCAGAATCAAAGTTTATGTACATAGGACAGACAGAATGACAAATAGTGACAGGTTAAATAACACATGGGAAAGATGTCAGAGTGCCATTCCCTAGCAACGACATTTCCTTGTAACATTAGTATATCTCCTAAATAATTTCTTCCTGTTGGCCCAGTGTTTCAGTTAACTGATCTATCAAATACATGCTACCTAGGTATAATTTGTTTTATTAAAGAAAAACCCAGCAAACCACAAAAATAGTTTCAGTAATTACTTGGAAAGATAACTGGCAAACATATGAACAGATACACACTAGTCAGCATGGATATACGAAGGGAAAATTGTGTTTAACTAACATGATTAACTTCTTCATGGACAATGAAAACTGACAGGTGTGAAGTAGGAGACATCCTAAGTTGGCTACAAAGAGGCTTTTTGATTTAACATCACAAAAAAGATTGATATGTACCATCATTAAATGTGGTATTGATGGTGGCATCTTACACCGGGGAAAAATGGTTCCCTAAGTGAGATAAGAGAACTGTATTAAATGGATATAAATTTAGGGATGTCATAAGAAATGCAATGAGAATTAGGTTTAGAATTTCCTCCAGTAATATATAAACTCTCCATAACAAAGGCACACTTGTGCAAAGCAGAACAAAAATTGTAAGCTTGAATTCTAGTGAAAAGAAAGAAAATGAATGTTTGAAATACAGATATTTTAAAGTAATTAATCTTAGACCATATTTATTGTCAAAATTTATCCTTGCATTCCTGTAAAAATAATTAGAGAAGAAGTTTCAAAGATAATAATAGAAATTCAAATACAACATGTTGCCCTGACTTTGCAGTGTTCAGTGTTTTCTTCTTGTGATATTTTTAGACTTTCTCTATCACGGCCATGGCTCGTTTCTCTTAGCAATTATCTATGTTTTCCTAAATTGTATCTGTGTTTATGAATTCCAGTATACTGGGCGGAGAAATATGATTGACAAATACTTTGACCAAGTGGATTATAGGAGGTGGTGATTTCTACCTCCAATCCACGGTGATGTGTGAAAACATATAAATAAAAGTCGGAGGGCTCTGCCCTCTCTCTTCCTGCTCTCTCTCCTGCTGCATCTGTGTGTTCTTTGTGTGGCTCTCCTTCAGGCCCTCGGCCTAGCAGGCCTGCCTGGGGAGTGCCATAACAACATTTGATACCTGTGAAAATTTGGGAAAGGAAATATTTTCTTTGCTATTTGTTTTCTTGGAGACCAAAATATAAATGAACAGATACAGTTTGATATGTTAATTTGGCCTCACTTCAAAAGTGAAGAATGCAAAAGACATGGAGCGCAGGCAGTAACAGAGCGTATCTCATATATGAGTAGCTTCTAATCGACAGAAAAGAAAATTCTTTCCATGGCAGCCTGCAAGGAATAAAAAGAAGAAGAAAAGGATTTCTTATATACAGTCCTGTATTTTCACCATAGCATAGTTTAGTGAAGCTTACAGTCTTGCACCCCATGACACTCTGAATCTCATCACTCCTAAAATATTTAAGTTAAAATCTTAATCTTAAATGAAAGCTTATCACAATTAACACATGCATGAAATAAGGTTCTGTGTCAGGAAGAAAACATCAGTACACCAAGAAAATGAACACTATTCTTATTTGAAAAGTATTCCTAAAACAGATGATGACCTTTTCACTAATTTTGACCTGCAAATTTTCTAAGTGGAATTCCCAATTGGGCAAGACCCATAACAGAGGTTAGACAGAGTTTTCATTTTTATATTTGTCTTCATAAAGCCTGTGTAATGCTATGGTTAGGACAAAAAATAGAAATGCTGGTTCACACTGCTTATAAAATAGTTAATTTCCAAATATATGAGTACCCTCCTACTGACTGTATTCATTCTTGCTGTTATTAGCTCTAGCAGAAACCCATGGAAGTTTTAATCATACAGTTTCAGCTAGATCCTTACCAGATAGAAGCTTTGAACCATGATTATACACCCCTGTGTGTATGGCATTGATTCAAACAAATTTCTTACCAGCTTCTGGGCAATGACAAAACATGTATTTTCAAGAGTTAAACACCTCATGGGCTCTGACTTCTCCCAGACTATTGGAGTCTGTCACCCCAAGGCAGAGGTTGGCACCCCACTGTCCATCACAGGCCTAAGCCTTCACTGGAGCACACATGTAGGATTTGTTTCACCAAAATTTCTGTAAGGATTCTGTTCAGCAGAATCCAGGTGTGCATAATGGATGGAAAACCAGATTAAACACAGTATTTAGGGCCTCTTTTAGCCAAAAGACTCTCAGTTACAAGACGATACCCATTTTTATGCTTTAGCCAGGTGTACAGATAGTCAGCCTCAGGCCAGCTAATGCTAAGCCTCTAAGCAATCCCACAGCAGAACGTGAGGAGTCATCCCACGTGACAGAGTGAGGCTTTTCTTAATGCTGTCTCTCCTGCCCCATAGACCTTCTAATCCTCACTGTGCTCAAGTGCCATGGCATGTGATACACAAAACAATAATAAAAAAACCTCAGTAATTTGGTTTAGAAATGGTTATCTGCAAAAAGAAGAATTAATATTTTTCACCCAGAAGATACTCAAATACACAAGGACTTGAGGTTTTGTGGATCCTAGTCTTATCACAGTATAAGGAGCCATAAATAAAGATTGTAGAGGTTGTACAGAATGATCTAGAAAGACTCTTTCTTCACCATCTTCTCTCAGCTCAGGGAGCTTTCTCTTGAGGTTCAATACATAAAGCAAAGCCTATTATATGGAATACTCACAATTAAAACATGATTAAAAATTGGTCTGATGTTACAGCAGAGTTTACACAGACCTGCCATCAGGAACTTTATTCCTGAATACTAGAATAAATTCATAGGATAACTCAGGCTGGAAAGACTTCAGGATGTCAATGGTCTGATCTCCTGTTCATAGCAGGGTCACTTCTGAGTTCAGACCAGATTGCTCAGTGTTTGATTCAGTTATGTCTTAAAAATCTCTGGGGATGGAGACTGCACAGCCTCTCTAGAGAGTTTCTTCCACTGCCCGATTGCCCTTATAGGAAATTCTTTTTCTTCTATTCATTATCAATTCCTTGTTTTAATTTATGCCTGTTGCCTCCTGTTCTCTCTCTGTGCTCTGCTGTGAACAGCCTGACTCTATCTTCTTGCTAACCTCCCCAGAGGTACTGGGGGGCTGTTGGTTGCCCTGAGGCTGTGTCTGTTTCAAGTTGAACAAGCCCAGTTCTTTAGTTTCTGCTCACTGGGCAAATGCTTCAGACCCCAATCAGCCTGGGGACAATGCTGAACTCATTCCAGTTTATCAGTCTCTTTCTTGCATTGGTGTGGTCAAAATTGGATGCAGTACCTAGATGTAGTCTAACAAGGATGGAGAAATGGGGAACAATCCTTTCCCACAACCCAAAGGCTGCATCCCTGTTCATAGCTGAGGCAGCCTGGTTGTCCTTGCTGCCAGGGCACACAGCTGCCTACTGGGCCCCCAGGGTGGGCCATTCCCGCAGCCCTGTTCCCCAGCCTGGGCTGCTGCAGGGTGCTTCACTCTTGGGGACAGCACTTCACCTTTTCCCTTGCTGAATCTCCCAAGGTCCTCTTGGCTCTTTAGTTTCCCAGACTGTCCTTCTTGGGGATACTTGTAACATTTGCCTTTCTTGACCTTCTCCAGTTGTTAGGGACCTTTAGTCTCTAGGACCTTCCAAAGACAACAGATAATAGAGAATCATGTTTTAAACATGAGGACATAGTTAAATGCAATTTGCTCCTATTTGTTACAGAAGAAAAAAAAAAGTTTAACAACGTTGGGAAGGCATTATTTTGTTTAAAGACCTCAAATGCATTGGGTGAAATCTAGGCCCTCTGGAAGCCTCTGACAAAGCTCCTGTTGCCTCCAGAGGGAAATGTAATGGCATTTATAGTTCAGTTAGGGCTTGGGTTTCCTTGCCCTGAAGCGGTATTTATCTAAATAATTGAGAGCAACTTTTATTTTTTGAAAGGTACCTGTGTTTCCTCCAAGCATGACTCAAAGCCCACAGCAATGGAAAGACTACTTTATTTAGGGTAGATTAGATCAGATATTTAATATGAAAATTTCTGTAATTAATTAACCCACTAATCAAGGGAAAAATAAAAAATCTGCAGGGCGCTTCTCACTGCTGTATAAAGTTAGGAGGGTTTGTACTGTGTACTGTGTCTCTGCTATTAGGTATTATTTTAATTGCAAGAACAGAAGAAATTTTCAGAAGAGATTAAAATGATGCAACAAGTCCTTTTTTTCTAATTAATCTCAGGAAACTATGCAGATTTTACTGCTGCAGGAAAGCTTGGGCAAAGTGTATTTATTTTACTAAGTCTAAATCTAAAAGTTACTTTATCTAAAATTGTCTTTCTACCTGACAATCAAAGAATTTGTGTGTTCCTGTAGGGATTAAGTCAGGAAGCAGTTTTCAACAACAACAAATTGAAACGTTTACACAAGGAAGTGTTGCTTTTATAAGTGATGGGAAACTTCAAATTTGATTACAAGCAACCTTTGGCTTCCTATCTGTTCAACAATAGGCCATGTTGTTAAGGGCAATTTCCATGCACAGCATGTGGGTCCCATTTTTTCATCCTTAGACATGGTTGTTTACTGTTCAGAACTGTTTATGCATTTTAATCAGGCTTATTCAGCAGCCCTTAATAAATCACCACTAAGTGAATGTACCAAAACAAGAACTATTATACAGGATTTGTTCCCCTTATGCAGTGTTTGTTGCCCTTAGGTTCCACTGGATATAAAAATAAAGAGTAAATGGGTAATTTAGTCAAAAGAATAATTATTAGACATATGATTTTAGTGCCTCTTCTGAGTAGTTGCCTCCAGCAACTTCCGTTAGCTACAGGAGCCTGCCTTTAAATTCAGCTCGGGCCAGAATGACTTAACAATTGGAACCTGCCTTCAGACCATGGCACTGGAAGGCTTTTTGATGGGATGAAGCTGACAGCCCAGTTCCTTCCTGGAAGACATTTACATGAGACAAGGCAAAAGTCATAGAGATAAGTGCTTAAACATTCAGGTATCTTGGTCTCCGGAAACAATGGAGGAAAGCACTGTTAGTAAGAAACTGTTATGGAGAAGTAAATAGATCTTTTTGGTTATTCATATAAGGAATACCCAGAGAAGAATTCTTTCTGCATAGTCCAGTAGACAAAAAATTTCCAAAAGAATTTCAGTGAATAGTAATGGTTGCATTAATAAATTATTTCTGTCATAGTTCTACTGCATAAATAGAAAGAATTTCCAGGAATTAAGTTATTTAATTTTCAATAAAGGAGTATTTAATCTTGAAAGATTTTTCCAATCCTGCTTTTACGTGATTTCACTGGATTACTATCCTTTCCTGTGACAAACAGAGGAATTCTATAGACATATAGATCATGTGCAGGAAAGATGTGACATACATGGCATGGTCCCCTACACATGTCAAAGACTGACGTCTGGGAAAAACAAAGTAAAATACGACAACAAAAAAGGCTTGTACTATGTACAGCAGAGCTTCCCAGAAACTACTGTTGAAATGCAAAATATAATTTTGGAGATTATTTAGCAGGTTCCTTGCCTTGATCTGTCAGTTTGCTCCACTGAAGCCACTAGGAGAAATGAGGGTGAGTAGATTTGGGCTCTATTTCTCTTTACTTGCAGAAATTCTGCTTTGCTTTGGGTCAGATTGCTTGGTCAGGCTGCCCAGGCCCGATGCTGCTCGTAGTCATAAAAGTTTTGTCTGGCAGTCAGCAGCCATGCAAGACCCCCCCACCTACTCTCCTGCTGGACCATAACCCCTACTGCATCTTTGCAGATCTTTCCTTCTCTCCCCCAGCTTCCCAAATTGTTTGGGCAGCACTTAGGCTTGTTTCCTAAGAAGCAGGATATTTGGGGCTTTTGCTTCAATCTGTTCCTGTTACCATAATGAACAGTTCCTTTCTTGGCAGAAAAATTGCCACAACATAACAAAACTCTGATAGCTAAATAGTGAGATCTCCTCTGGGAAATTATAAGGCTCAGTGTTCCATAAGCCTAACTAATATAAATTATAATCTTGACTTTGGTGGTGCTCAGTTATCATGATCAGCACAGAATCTAACTTTTCAGCTAGCTGGATCAAGAAGGCTCAAATCTTTCAAGAATACCACACTGAAATACTGTTTTCTTCAGTAACACCTTGGCTAAACTTACACCAAAGATTGTCCCTGAATTGTGCAGGCAAAGTGCTCAGCTACTAATATCAAACTGGCAATTGTACCATTCTTCCTTTGAAAATAGGTTACAGTCACTTCACCTGCAGAAAGAGAAAAGATGTCCTTTGATAAATGAATAACTATACTCAACAATAATGCTGTTTCATTAAATTTTTCTTAGGCAAAACATGGCCTAACCTGTTTCTTGTGCATCATTTGCAAACCATCTCCAGCTCAGACCATGTTGGGCTCTTTGCCCTGAATTTAGATTTCTTTTTTGTTATTCTAGTAACAGCATTGCTTTCCTTGGTGGAATAAACACAATCTCCATGACTCTATGCTGGTGTGCAGTAAAGAGAAACTGTCACAGGAAACCAATCCACTATGTTCTATGCAGTGTTACCTGAGCGGGACTTTTACTTGACTAATAGACCTTGTAATTGTATTGTAATTGTTAGGTTGAGACCTAGCTGTCAAGATTTTACTTCTTTCACAACTGCTCAAGCTATATGTGTTTTTCTTTGCCTTGAAATTTCATTATGCTGCCTAACACTTCAGTTAGGAAGTGCCAGAGTCATCCACGTCAGCCTTTTGGGTCCTAACCAAATTGTGAACCTACACCTCAGTAAATTACTTCTAAATGCAGTAGCCCACCTTATGTGCTCTCCTGCATTATGTTACAGTTTAAAAGAATTTAATTATGTCAATAAGTGGGAAAATATTCTTTTTTTCATACATATAACTGAACTTGAAACTCTGCTAATTTTTGGGAAACAATTATTTCTAATGTTTAAGGACAATGTTTAAAAAAATCACTGAAGTTTCTCTTTCCAAAGGAAGCATGAAGAGAGTATGCACCCTCTGATAATATAATGGAGACTGATTTGTCTATTAACAGCCTAATCTGCATGTGTCTTATTGAAGGGCCCTTCTAGGTACAGTAAAGAAGCTAATACAGTAATTGAAACATATATAAGGAATAGAAAAAGTCCCAGTTATTTTGAGACAGACTCACCTGTGCTGGAGCAGTGCAGCAGTATGCTGTTCCCTCTAACCTGAAGATGTTAAAGCTTTGGAAACTGTGTCAGCAGCTGTAAAATAGAAAATACAGGGTAGACGGGCCATATGAGGAATGGACAGAGGAAGTCGCTGGGAAGGGGAGCGGAAATAGAGAAAACTGTGGCTCTCTCACCTTCTTTAAACTATTTAAATCTCGAAATTGATAGAAGAATGTTTAATAATTAAGTCTTCTGTAAAAATATAGCTTGAAACTATGATCTGTAAGAGGACCACAGTGCTCTGATAACAGAAGTAGCTGATACTTTCGACCGCTATGTGGATTTCAGCTGGTTAATCCAAAATTGAAAAACTTTCCCTGAAACAATTACGTAAGTTTCTAACACCATCACTGCTCCCAGAGGACAAAGGTACACAATAGCAATAGAAGTTGTATGAAATACCCAAGACACTCAGAAAACACCTTGCTCTGATTTTTATATCACCAGATGCCTGAAGTATCAACACTGCTGTAAATCATACCAAAGTATAGGAAACAGTGCTGGACAGACTATTGGATAAACTTCGCATTTCAGCAGAGTTGTAAATATGACTTATTCTTAGGAATATAAGTCATCTTCTGAGAAATCACTGTATGTTTTATATACTTCTCTCTGAATCCTTTGTACCAGACTGGGAACAATAGATCCTGCTACTGTCTAATTAAATATGAATTACAAGTTCCATTATATAAGCTCTCTCACATGCTTTGTGCTATTCCTGATATGTCGCAAACGTGAAAAAAATTCCCAAACTATGAAAAGGAAATTTCCAAATAAAGTCTTGTAGGACTGAAGTATTCCATGTGTGGTTTCTGCAGGAAGAAGCATGGTTAAAAAAGTTTAGTCACATCCATATATCTAGCTTTCAACATGTGTTAAAATCATGCACAAAAGTTAGGGTGCATGCTGCAGTGAGATTTTGTGCACATCTGCAACATAACTTGTCAAGGAATCAATTTCTTTTCACACTTCAATATTTCATTTCTGTGTATTTTTTTGCAACTTGCTGAGATCTAATGCCAAGCCAGATTTGACGGAAATTACTCCAGTCATTTGAAACTGAGGTCTTGAAGCTTTTTATGGAACTGGATTGAACGAATGCTAATTCCATCTGTGTTTGTTCAGAATGCTGGTGACTCCTAAGCACAGCAGTTTCCTGGTGAATGGTTAAGTTCTGCCGCGAGTGCTGTGAAATGCTTTAGCTAAATCTAGACTTCTCAAAAGCCTGACTAACCTGGCAAAGTTTATACTGCTTTCAGGATGTCAGGGCTGTAGAAAAAGAAACAGTGGGATGTAGGAAGAGAAGTAAGTGTCAAGGCAAACTGCCTCCTCAGAAATTAAAATGGCAGCAACAGGGTGCCCCAAATCATCTAATGTTGTGGGCTGGATGCCAGTTTTGCTCCTCCCTCATAAGGAAGCTGTGGCTTCCAAGGATTGGGAGGCTTGTGAGTGGCTTGTGTGGGCAGCTACAGCGGAAGCCAGTATCTAACACAAGCCCACCCAGGCTCTCCTTGAGGCTGCCCCTTGCTGCTGCACACAGAGCAAGGCAGCAGTGTAGTGTCCTACTCTGTTTTCTGGACACGGACTATGTCTCCCAATGCACAAAAAATATTTATGAGACAAATGGAGAATATACTGAGCTGTGACAGGATCCAAGCCTGGCCAGAGTGCGCAAATCTAATTTTTCTCTCCTTTCACATCCTTCCCTCTCCTTGAAAAATAGACCAAAGTTTTCCCCAGGCCACCTGTGGTACACCCAATCTTAAAGTGGTGCAGCTAACACTCGTAATACCAAAAGTCTGCACAGTGCAAGTCACCACAACATTTTTTGGGGCAAGCTATGCTTAGGAAGTCAGCTTATAACAGGTTCATGCCCCACATCAGGCGGGTGTCATGCCTTTTATTTGAACTGTGTCCTAAGCTTCATGGTAAACAGAGCAGCAGGTGTAAGCCAGAATAGTTTGGGAATGGTACAGGAATGTAGAAATTATACATGTAGTCAAAACTTAAATCCCTCCTGCATAGCTGGAGTTTTGCTCCTAGTTTGCTGAGTGCTATTTCTGCCATTGCTGTTCTGAGGTATTTCTGAGTTGGAGCCAACCAGAGTGGTTTGCATCCAGGTTAGCATAACCTGACAGTGAGTTTTTTTCTTAGACCAGGACACCCAACAAATGATCATCACCAAAATGTCAAGGGAGCATTTTCTGAGTGGGGAAATTTAGAGGAAATTCTGCCTAAAAGTCTACAGCAGCTCTGTAGTGATGACATAACCTAGGCTCAGCTTGCCAAGCTTGGTCATACGTTAAAGAACATACTTTAAAGACTGCTGTCTAATATGCTCAGGTTAGACAAAACAGTGTGAGAGAATTATCCAAGAGTGTGGAAAATCCATCTAACTTAGAAAACGGCAGATAGCTATGTTATTACAAATACATTTCAATGTGTAAGCACAAAGCATTTTTTGCCGGAGAAATTCAGGATGAATCTCAAAAAATGCTTTGATAGGATTCATGTATAGTTCCTTTGGCTAGATCATGTCACTCCAAAACTTACAAGCAGATATGTAGAGAGCATGGTATTATTTTTGCTAGAAAAGCAACTTTGGAAATAATTAATAAGTGAGTTCAAATAGATGTTTCCAAGTGTCGCACACAGAGTCCAGTAAAATTATGACTGGGTAGAACTGCCTTAAGCACATCTAAGCAAAGACAGCCCTAGAAAAGACCTGTATTCAATTACCTCATCTCTGTCTCCTGCAAGTGTGCATCTGTTTCTATACCAAGATCCTTGTTCTTGGCTTTATGGAAGCTATATGGCTTCCATAAAGTTTGAGCATCTCAGACTGCCAGAGAGGAACATTGTGCAGAAGCATGGAGGCAGATGGCTCACACCATGTCCAGTCTTCCTAACAGAAATGGCAGGTGTGCTGAAGTTTTTGCATATCTGATTTTAATAGAATGTAAAGGGCATTTAAATGATCAATTTCTCTACTTAGATCAATTTCATGCATTTTATCTATGCTGATTGGAGGTGCCTTTGGGAAAACTTGTAGTCAGGAAAAACAGAGTGCGAATTTGCCCTGGGCAAGGTAGGATTTTCTCTCTATTTACATGGTTCTTTTGAATTAAAAGGCTTTTCAGCTGCTGCTGTCACAAGGTCCTGGAAAATACATCTTCTCCTGAGATACCTATGCTACCAGTTTCCAACATAGCTTATGCAGTAAAATAAAGGAGCCTCTCCACTACCCTATGGATACCTTGGAGTAATGGGTTTCTCCTTGGATTATGGGGGCCTCATTCTGCTCCCTGCCACTGTCTCCTAGCTAGGTACTCAGAGAACAGCTGGACTTACTACTAAAGACTGAGGCAAAAAAGGCAATGAGTACCTCAATCTTTTCCTCATTCTCTCTTACTGTGTTTTCCCTCCCATCCAACAAAGAACAGAAAGCCTCCGTGGCCCTTCGTTTGTCACAAAGGTATTTAGTGAAACATTTTTATTGTCTTTTATGCAGTAGCCAGGTTGAGTTCTAGCTGGGCTTTGGTCCTTCCAATTTCCTCCCTGCAAAACCTCATGATGTCCTTGTAGTTTTGCCTGTCCATTCTTCTGAAGGTCATCAACTTCCTTCTTTTTCCTGAGTTCCAGACAAAGCTCTCTGTTCAGCCATGCCAGTCTTTCAGCACATGGGGACAGCATGCTCCAGTGTCTTTAAAAGTCCCTTCTTGAAGAACACCCAGCTTTCCTAGAATTCTTTGTCCTTCTGGACTGCCTCCCAAGGGACTTCATCAATGAGGCTCCTAAATAGGACAAAGCCTGCCCTTTGGAAGTCCAAGGCGGCAATTCTGCTGAGCCCCCTCCTTAGTTTTCCAAGGATAGAAAACTCTATCATTTAGTGACTGCTGTGCCCAAGACAGCTGCTGACCATCACATCACACACAGTGCTCCTCTGTTCACAAACAGCAGGTCCGGCAGGGCAGCTTCCCTAGCTGGCGCACTCACCAGTTGTGTGGTGAAGTTATCTTCCAGGAACCTCCTTGACTGTTTCCTCTATGTTGTTTTGCATTTCCAGCAGACATTTGATAAGCTGAAGTCCACCATGAGGACAAAGGTCAGAGATGGGGATTTATTGGAGTGCAGACCTAAACGTTAGCTGTTCAAACCTTAAAAAAAAAAAAAAAAAAAAAAAAAAAAAAAAACAAATTTATAAAAATCTGGAAAAAAAA
>VYZT01019338.1:0-29392 GCA_013400735.1 Pomatostomus ruficeps | reverse complement strand
ATGCATGATTCCCACTAAGCATCAGAATAGTTTGTAAGAAAAGTTTGAAGTAATGGCAGGATTCAGCATCACGTGAATTTCTCCAGGGAAGGAGTTGCAAGGGAGTTGCAAGCTGGCTCAAGCATGGAAATGTCATCTGAGAAAGGGCAGAGCTGATGCAGAAGAGGGATCATTAGGGAGACTTTGGTGTAGTTGCACAGATCTTGTGCTTGGTATGTTACATAAATTGTCTGCCCTGTCAGTAAGACTGTACTCTGGACTTCAAGTAGGGAAGGCTTAACTGAGTGCTGAGAATTCCATGTATGTTCCATGCACCCCATTTCTTAAGTTTTGCACCTGAAAAGTGTATCTTCATGTTTTCCAAACATCTGATACAAGCCAAGATAACCAGTGAAAGCAAACTTTCTTCTCCTTTAGTCTAAGGCAAACTAATAAATTGACAAAATCCAAATGCAGAGCATGTACTTTCCAAGTTTGCATAATCAAATGAAAAAAAAATGAGAGCTGCTCACCATATGCATATCATCTCTACTTTCTGAATGCATCGGGTAATACACATCCAACAACTTTTCAGGTCCATGCCTAAGGATCCATCTGCCATGCAATTTCAGGCTGCACTCACCAGAAAGAATCTGGATTTAAGGGATGCCACTTGTTTTACTCTCAAATCACTCCATACTCCAGATCTGAACAAGGAATCTATATTTGCCTGTGCTGTGCTCTCCAGCTTTTGACAGGTAACAACTCTTGGGCCTGTCTGTACTCAATTATCACATGCCCAGTGGATAGACAGAATTTGGTAGTGACTGCTCAGCAGAGCTGCAGATGTGTGTCCCAGGGACGAGGTGCTCAGAGGCTGCCCTGGTTAAATGAGTTCATTTCACTGTCCTCCTCCACCACCCTTGCTTAACATCACACAACCAGTTTGAGGTCTCCACTGGGAATCTCTCAAAAAATAATATTTCCTGTCTTATTTAAAACCTGAGACCTGTGATCTGGTTTACAGTGTTTTTTTAGTACAGCTATGACAGCAGAGTCAGAACATGAGTGAGAGTCAGAACATGGGATAGATGAAAATTTGAGAGAAGAAAGGAACTGCTTAAACACACATTGCAGGCATGGGTTGAAACCTAGAACCAGAGATGCAACCTGACATGAATTGTTAACTCATGTGATCGATCACTCTCGTCCATGCAGTCAAATGCTACATGTGTCAATGATCCTTGTGAGTCCCTTCCAAACCAGAATATTCTGTGATTCTGTGTGTTGTGCTTTTATTTCACAGAAATGTGCAACTACTTGGTAATCATACTTTACTGAACTACACAGCTGAGATTAACACATTAGTAGCCACTGTGGCATCTAAAGTAGCCTTGGAGGAAACTAAACCCAAAGTCTGTCTTTGAAGGTTATGGTCTTTGACAATCAACATTTCCTTGGTGAATACCTTTTATTCATGCAGAACAGCTGGATGGACTAACTGCACTTCCCAAGTGTTGAATTATGGTTTTCAGTGTCTTGGGCCCTTGGGAACTCACTGAGAATTTGATCAGTGAAATGCAAGACAAAATAAATCCTTAAGTGTGAATAAATTTATGAGGGGTAATTGGAAAGGCAGCTACTTGAAATGCTCAGAAGTGGGTGCCCTCCTGGGAAGACTTCTTTCTTTCCCTTAGAAACATAATTTCTGCACCTTATACTGCAACAATGCACAGTAACTTCTGATGTAGTCTGGGATACAACAGCCTAGATTGCGTCCATTTTGCAGCAAGAAGCAAGAGTCTCAAAATTCTAACAAGTAAAATACTTGCATTAATATATTGAGATGAAGGCCTTCAGATTTGCAAATACAAGTGCTCAAGCTGTGGAAATATGCTTAAGATGAGAACAGTTAGGAAATGCGAATGTATCAGGGCAAAACTATCAGACTTATTTTGGACTTCTTCCTGCTTACAGCCACTGCTGTAAGACAGGTCAGACTACAACGATTCCCTGGCATGAAGCAGCCTTATCAACACGTAAGCTCCCATTCACCACATAGTAGTACCAATGGAGTAAGTGCCCAAACTCTAGCAGGGTCAACCTACCCAAAGATGTAAAGGAAAGCTTCGGACATGTGAGCATCTAATTTATATTCCCCAAGTTATTACTTAGTACCACAGCAGCTAAGACATCCTTCTCATTTGAGGGCACAGATGATTCCACTAGTCCAGCTGGTTTTAGCTTTGAACTACCCTGATGTCCAAGGGTTATGCCTCTGCCGCTATACAAAAACAAGGGACGTGCCTCCTCCAGGGGATTTTGCAGGGAATACCCTCAAGATCAGACGGGTGAACAGCTGCTTTGAAATAAAAGGATTTCTCTGCAAAACAGGGAGGTGCTTTCAGGACTTTGGAACAACATCCAATTTTAACTTTCTGCATGCATGTTTGAACTGCAAAATGAGACATCTTTGTCACCTTACGTGATTTGTAAGCAAATAAAGAAGAATACACACAAGGAAGTAGAAATGGACTAAGCTGTTCTGGACAAAGAATGTTTATGCCCACACAAAGCATCGCCCCACATCTCAAGGAAAACATGATTAACAGCACCGTGCTGATCTTAATCAGATTTATTGAGACAAACGTTGAAAATCCAGCGCGTATTTTGTGTGTGGGTAACTAAAGGAAAAAAAAAGGCCAGATAAAAATGCCCAGAGGGAGTGAGCTAATGACTATCTTCCCATTACCTCATGGGATCATTAGGTCGACATGATCTTTCGGCGGCCAGCACCGGAGCCACTTCCCCGCCGGGACGGAGGCCAGCGGCCTTTCCCGTCCCCTGCCGTCCCCTCACACAGGTGCACCCCTGGCCGGGAGGCGCGACCCGCCGCCATGTCGGGGCGGGCACGGCGGGACAGCCACCTCGGCTCCCCGCCCTGCCCCCCTCCCCGGGGGGCTGCTGGGCAAGGCGGCATTGTTGGCCGCGTCCATCACTCTTCGTCCCCGGCTGACATAATGAATGCGCTTGGACACACCTTCCAGCCCGGCGGAGAGGCGCCGCGTCTCCACGGACGGCCTCGCCGAGCTCTCCGCTCCGCTCCCCACAGCCCTCGGGGAGGCGCCCCGCCAGCCCGCCCGGCCCCATAGCCCGGCGCCCCGTCCCAGCCCAGTGAGGGGCCGCGGCGGCCGGGCCGGGCTGGGCAGGGCGAGGAGGATAGAAGCCCTCGCTATGCTGCCCAGCGCCCTTTACTGGGACCTGGTGGGCTCCTCGGCACTCCTCAACCTGCCGGCGGCGCCGGGCTTTGGCAACCTGGGCAAAAGTTTCCTCATCGAGAACTTGCTGCGGGCCGGGGCGCCGCCGAGCCCTGCCCAGCTCCGTCCCCTCCCCGCCAACCCCGTGCCCCTCAAGCTGTGCCCCGCGGCGGAACAAATCAGCCCCTCAGGGGGTCCCTTCCCGGCAAGATGGGCTTTCCAAGTGCTTAACCCCACCGCGGCGGACGGCGGCCGCCCGCCAGCGCGGGCCGCGGCGGCGGAGAGAGGCGGCGTCTTCCCGCCGGCAGCCACAGGTGAGCGCCGGCCCCTTCCCGCGTCCCGCCACCGGGGAGACGGGACCGAGGGGCTTCCCGAGCTCCGCACGGCCGAGATGGCGGCAGGAGAGGCGCGGCCGCTCTGAGGAGCCAGAGGCGGCGGCGGGACGAGGGTCTGGCCCTACCGCTGGCAGCGGGACGCCGAGGAGCGAACGGGGGCCGATGGTGCGGGCCGCCCGGCGGCGGCTTTCGAATGCGGCCGGCCGGCGCACCTGTGGGTGCAGTGATGGCCGCGTCGGGTGCTGTTAAACGCTCCTAATCGCAGCTCTTTCAGGTCTTGACGTCCCGCAGCCTCAAGGGGTGGTAAAGGCTTCGCCGCCAATAGGTGCTCCGGGAAAGTCTGAAATTCCAGGTTCTGGGAGAAAGGCGAGCGGTCCCATTCACCTAAGCAGCGATAGCTCGGGACGCAACAGCACCTTCTCCAGATGTCCTGCCTTGGGTTCAGCAAGGCGTGGAGGACCGGGCTCCTCCTGCCAAAAGGAGAATTAAGCCATGTAGAACAGGCAGTTTTCTGAAAGTTTTGAGAAAACCAGGGACGGAGGAAAAGGAAAAAAGTTTTAAAGCAGTGCAAAGGTGCGTCATCAGCCGTTCGGCCATGTGTCGCACTGAGAGCCGGCGCCCTGCCGGGCGGTGGGGACCAGCTCTCAGCCGCAGGGGGCCCGCAGGACCCGGTGCCATGGAATTGGAAACAAACAGGTTTACAAACTCCGTTCTGTTTCTTGTATGTGCCTATTTTCTTATCAATACATTTTGTCTGGGCATGAGCAACGTATTTTAAGAAATGTGCACTTCTGTTGATCGTGGAACTGATTGAAATTGTAGTCAATGTTAATTCATTAAATTCGGTACTAGACTCGACATCTATATCATATTTTGCCTTTCTGTTAGAATACATAAATGTATTCTAATGTTATGGGGCATTTTAAGATTTTTTTCTTTATGGTCGTGAAGTTTTAAATGCATTTAAAATGAAAATCAGACAAGCAGAATTGTATTTGTTGAATTAAGTCTTTGAGATGTGAAACCAAAAGGCTTGTTTTGGAAATAGAAGTAATTGTTTTCTTTTCAAACATGATTTTATTTCAATTAAATCCTGCAAACTGTTCTTCAAAATCTAAAGCTGTATTTGATCCTTTAGCATTGTGTACTTTAAAGGTAGTTATCAGAGAGTCAAAATATACATTAACATTTCTGAATGTTCCAGACTTCTCAGGTAAGTGTTATCTTAAGCATATCAGTTACTTAAACATGTTTGTTTTAACTATCTATAGGCTAGGCCAGGGAACAGGACAAGTATCATCTTCTTGCAATTAGGTGAATATTATCCCTCCTCCCCCTGCCTTCCCTTTGCCCTTCCCCTGAAAAAAAGTTCTAGAGAAAATGTTTACATCTATTTGTAAAAAGAGAGATAGCAGATGCCCCAGCACTCTTATTTGCTAGAGGTAAATGTGGTTCGTTGGGGTTTTTTTGTTATTGGTTGGTTTGTTTGTTTTAAAAAGCTATAGGTGAATTGCTACAGAAGTTCTTGAATGTCAAGTTTTTCAAATGCTTGCTTCCAGGCTTAATTCTTTTTTTGATTGACCTATAGCAGTAATTGTGATTTTAGTGTGGTAGGTCTGCCTAGTGATTTGGAGTCCCCTCCTGTGCTTCTTCTGATTCCACAGCTCCTACGGATCTCCGCAAAAGCACCAGGCTCTTAGATTTGAGCAGGGAGAAATACTAGGGTTTTCTCATTCATTGTGCATCCAGAAGAAAATTCTCCTGTGACTGTACACTTGCAACGACTTATATTCTAACTGGGATCTGTTGATTCTGATCTGACTTGTATGTCTTAAAGTGATGCAGTCTCTTAATTGTCTCAACATTCATAAATTTGAATTAGATTGGGACTATCTTGCTGAGCCAGTCTGTGGTTTCTAAGGAGTCTCTTATCTCTAGTGTAGGCGTGCACTGAGGAAACTGTTCAGACCAGACATTGCATTTGTGAGTAGGGCTGGGGCAGTCAGACTGTGTGTAGTGTTTCTTGTTTAGACAGCGATAGGGCAAAGAAGCATTTTGGCAGAACAAAAAATTTAGCCTTCAGGGACTAGTGAAGATATTTTAACTAAGGAATATAGGGTAGGTAGGGTTTTTTAATTTACTGATATTTATGATTTTTTTCTTTTTTTCCTTTTTTCTTTTTTTTGGGGAGGGGAATAAACTCCTTATTTGGAACCCCCAAATCACATGGCATTTTGGAAAATCTTTATCTAAGTCTCTAATAAGACTATGGAAAATGATAAAGTAATTTATTTAAAGTCATTCTAAACTAATAAGAACTTTATAGATCATGCAGGGACTAAGAGTCCCCTAATAAACTAGCTTGGTATAACCTAGAGGGTTTAATGAGAAAAAAATAAAAGGGAATTGAAAAAGTACTAGGCTTTTTGGAAACAGGAATCTGTGTTACTCATGTAGTACCACATTCTGGTGAGGTCACCAAAAGTTCTCAGAAAGGAAGAAATGTAAAATCACACCAGGGATTGAACTGAATAAACTGAACCTTTTTACATGTATCCACAGTACCTACAAAGAAAAGATATGAAGAAAGCACTCCATTTTTGGGTACCTTTTAACACTCCATAAAAGTGCAAAGGAATGTAAATCCTGTATTCTTTCTGTAAACTGGAAAACACTTATCCATGGTGGCGAAGGGGACCAGGTGGGATGACATTCTTGATCAGGGCTATCTGGTCATGGTAATTTTTCACTTTGTAACTCCTCAGCAACTGAGTTGTATCAGCAAGTTTCCATTCCCGTAATTTAGAGGTTTCAAAAGATTTAGTTGGATTATTTCAAGTGCTTATCTGCATGTGTATTTTATGTATATCTCCTATGAAATTATCATGAATAAAAAACTGAACAAGTACTCAGAAAGTGTCACACCCTAAATATTACATCATCTAATGAGCATCTTAGAAATAAATATATTAGTTGTCTGTAAAAATTAAAATAATCCCTTTCTGTCATTACATACATTTTTAGAAATTAAATGTAGTCATCATAGGTGTTTGAAGTTGGTTAGGTTTAATTTAACAAGAACATGAACAAAGAGCATGTTACATAAATCTTCATAAAGAAAAGCAGAGGGAGCATTCCTGCTATCCGATAAACTCATGAGCCTTCTGCAATAGTGTGCCAATTTATACTGGCTTGGGATTCCCACAGGGTTTTCCTGCACTTTGCTTGAAGCCCCTTTGCTCTGTGCTGTCCTCAATTTCTGCTTGCTAATCTGGGTTTTAGTCCCTTGCACTCCAAGCCCATCATTATGTTCTGGATAAATTAGATGACTTGACAGTTTATATGTTTTCTGACACAAAAATTGCCCAGAGGATGCTGAGTTTCTCTCTGTTGTAACCCATGTGCTATATAAAGGTCCACTCCACATATTTCCTCATGACTTAGTTTCCAGAAGTATTGGCTGGCACCAGAGCACAGTGACCATCTTGGGAAATGCAGAGTTACTCTGCTACGTGAAATAATTTTTCTGAATATCTCTGCTCTTCTCAAGTAATTTGCCCTGGAAGAGGTTGACAGTAAGTGCTTTACAATCTGAATATGGTCATGTGGAAAGAATCTGGCTATCAGCTTTAATTTTGGCATTTTGGTAGATTAACAGAGAAAGAAAATTGAAAGATGCAACAAAACAAAGATAACAGTGAGATAATTCCATTGTAAAACCTGCTGAAAAATTTATCGTAGGGGATTTTTGCCTAAAGCATCAGAATACAATAGAGCAGAATGAAGGACAGCACACAAAACATGAAAGAAATCAGTTAGAAGAACTATATACTAAATATAACTTGGACTTACAGTAAACATCTATAGATGTACTTTATACCTATCCAGATACATCTGTGCTATAGATGTATCTTTCTTTCTGTAACTTTTGGGTACTTTACATTTTGATACATTTATCATCACAATGTATCATTGAGATAGGAGATATTTCTGCTCTGTAGAGGAGGAGCTGGAGCAAAAAAAAAAAAGATGACTTACCTAAGATAATATAGAAAACTGGTAGCATTGCAAGGAGATTAAACCAAATCTTCTGCAGACTAAGTCTCTGGAAAACAATGCCAGTTTTTTCCTTCTCAGGTGTTGACAATTCTATCCTATAATACTTGAATCAAACGTATTTTATTTCCCATATTTAATAAACTGTTTTGTGTTTCTTAGATAATTAAATTACTGAAATTTAAGTGATATTTTTTCTTTCATTTTGGACCTCTTCTTAGTGAATCAATGCTTATTAATTACTGATTTCAAGCCAACTGGCAGCCAGGGTGTGTCCTCAAGCGACATGTAACACTAGCTTTCAGTAAAATAAAAGACAGGAAAGAGCCCAGTGTTTTATCTTGATTCCCTCTATCTTAGGCAACAAGCTGATGACAAGTCTTAGGATTTTCTTGTGTTGTTGGTGTTTTATGGAGATAGAAAGCTTCTTTAAGGTGGGGAGATCTATTTGGCATCTTTTCTTATTCCCTGATTGCCAGGAGCACTGAGACACCATCATTGTTATAAAGGTTTGTTTTTGGAAGCAAAGAAGTTTGTGTAAGTATTAGAAATCAGACTCTGTCCAGCACGTTTCCTGTTTCCATTTAACTTCGTGAGCCATTTAATAGAATTGGTCTGGAATGCCCAGAGTATCTTAAGAGTATCTTAAGAGTGGCTGCAAAATGGCTTTTAAAGGACAAACTGTTGTCTTCATTGTGAGGTTGCAAGAGCTAGACTAGTGCCAACTACTCTGCAACCCAGCCACTAGTCTGGCAGTCTGTGCTCCATGAGGAATATGAGCATTGGCTGGACACTGCTCCTTCCTTTGGCTACTCTCCCGCTGCCGTCTCTTAGAAGAAGGAGGATCCTGAGTTTGGTCCTTAGGTACTGCCAGAAGATCTCAGAGCTGCACTAGGAAGACAAGTGGTGGAGTTTGTAGTAAAGCAGTTGACTGAGGGGAAACCATGTAATCAGTCATGCCTACAGTTAGTGAAATAACTCATATAAAATGTATTTTGTACAGCAGAAAGAGCTGGTCTTCTGAAATCCTGTAGTATATTGCTCATGATTTTAGAAAACACGTGATTGTGGCAAGGATTAATCTCATCAGGCAAATTCACTACTCAAGTGCAGATTTCAGGTTTTATTGTACTGTGATTTTTTTTCTGTCAAGAAGTCTTCCTAAATTTTGGAAGGCAAGTTCTCTGCTTCCATTGCCCTCTGAAGGTGTTTTGCATTCTTTTATAAAGCGGCTCTGCAAAATAACTTTTTATGTGGTACTTTTGTGGTCAATCATGACCCCATAGCAGAAATGGGAGGTATTTTTTTTCAAAATGAAAACTGCAGGTATATAAAGCAGTAGGAGGCTGTTTCAAATGTCAGCTATATAGACCCTGATATTTATGAAATTATGCATCTAAGTATTTTCAGTAACCTGAACTGTGTTTCTTTGAGGTAAGTTGTCACTTTGGAGAAGTGGCATTTGCTTTGTCCTGAAAAGCTTATGAAAACTTTTCTTGAGAGGCTGCCTTTGTCTGCAGTTGTAGCACATAATTCTCTTGAGGTATTCTGTATGTGTGTTGAGAATTTTACCTCCTTGCAACTATGTGAATATCTCAAATTTCAACTTGAAAAAGTATTTCCTTGTACAAGTGTGAAAATACTAAACTCCTCGTGTTAAAAAAAATTTACTATGTGTTACTTTTTCATTCTAACACTGTTTGCATTTTCTTGAGACTTTTGTCTGTTTGGAGCTAGCAATACTGCAACAAGTAAAGACTGGTCCAGGTAGAAAATTTTGGCTAATCAGTGCATAGTACTGGAATAAATGGTGCATTTTGGCCTATTGTAAGATTTTGAATTAGGGCTGCAACAATGAAGAGCCAGTGAATTGTCCTTTTGCAGCATCTGACCCTAATTTTGCCATGCTTGAGGAAATAATTTCTAAACAAATTGTAATATGTAGAAAGTCAAACAAAATAACTTGAATGCCTTTCTGGCTGAATTTTTACATTTTAAAGAGTCATCATGGCTGTACAGATGATTGTATTCTTTTGATGTTACCTATGAGGGATAAGAAGAATGTCATAGTAATTCAGCTGTTTAATAAAAAGTAGGCATCTTGTCTCATCTGTAGTCAATACAGAGAGATGCCTCCAGAGGATGACACACCTTATGTGTCCGGTTTAAGGTGATGATCTGTTATGTAGAGCTACTTATCTCTTCTCATTGACTGTACAGGAGGCCCAGACAAGGAACTCAGGCAAGACACTGAACTTTTAGACAGAAAACTGACAGTGATGCCCCTTTTGACAAGAACTGATAATCATAAAGTACTGGAGCACGCTAGTACATGGGTATCCTGAGGAAGGACAAAGCTGGAAAAAAAGCTGGGAAATCCACAGGAAGATTCCCATCTTCTCAATAGCAAGGGTATGTACAAGGCATGAAGAGGGTAGAAGCCACTTTTACTACTGACACCAGGGGACTCATGGAGTCTTTGGCGAACTGTGGAGTTTGGTTGTTGCTTTGGGTTGTAGAGGTGAAATCTGACCATGTATTTTCACCAGCTTCAGGCTGGTGTATTTCCTCAGGCGGTGAAAAACATGTACAGCAAATTACAACCTAATAATAAGGCATGTGAATGATGCCTCTGAAAACTGAGAGTGATTAACGTGGTTTCAGACAATCCACAGCGTGATGCTCTTGGCCATTACATTGATGTAGGTGTAAGTGATGATTATGCTGTTAGCACATTTCAACCCTTTTTGGAGGCTGCTCTGCCAATTTTTGAAAGCCACACCAAGACCCAGCATAAAAATGCAAGCCCACTTTTCACATCCACCTTTTGTGTAGGATTTAAAAATATATATATTTAGAACTTTAAAACCCTTTCTATGAATGTTTGCCAATTTTTTAAAATTGATCCTTTATGCTACTCTGCTGTGCCCTTTTGGCTTGACTTCCTTTGAGCATTTGTATAGTTGTGTTTTACAGGAATAAATAGGAAGCACATAGTAACTTTGGGAGTGCAGAAAAGCCAGTTCTGAGGCGTCCTGCTCCACAGGATCTTGCAGTAAATTTTTCCAGTTCCGTGTGATGGCAGTCGCTTTTGGATATGGCAGTGGCTGCTGCTTCATTCTTACAGCTGGAGGCTCCTCTTCAGCTGGTTGAAATGCTTTGGGAGTGCACAACTGCTGCTGGAACATTGCACTCTAAAGACAGTAACTGCTAGGGAGAGAGCCATGACTCATCGTGAGGTCCAGGGCTTGTGGTTCAGGAGTGGAAATGTGGCTCAGCTGGATCACTAAGTTGGCAGAGCTACCGCTGGACTATTTTCAGGGAGTTCTTCATGACATGAAACTTCCCTGCAGCTTTGCAAAAGCCTGCTTTAATCATTGCCAAGAATGCATGTAAGTAGGAAATTGCAGTTGTGCCCATGTTAGGGGCACAAACTATCCAAGGTTCTCAGATGAAATGCAGTAATTTTACTGATAATATATTTAATTTTCCTGCCAGGGCTGGAGCCTAGGCATGGAAAGCAGTTCATGTGGACTTACCATTACTCAGAGAATTAAAGCATTCATGCAGCTTGAGGTCTCTCTGGTCCTGTTCTTAGTTTTGTTACCTGGCTCTAGGGAGTTTTCTGAATAATTTTTTAGAGATGTTCCATCTCTCTTCACAGGATGATACCACATTTTTATCAGTTATCTTTAAAACCCCCAGCAGACTAGCAGCATGTGCAGTGAAGGAGCTGGTGTGGATAATACCAGAAATTTACCATCAGTTCACTTTCCCTCAATAGCCATTTTTCCTTCACCTCTTCCCACTTTCCTAATGGCTGATAGCCTACACTCTTTCCTGAGTTATTTCACAGTAGAATTAGGAAAGGCAAACAGTGTTCTTAATAATAAGCCATTTTCAAAGTTGCATAACTGTTTGAACTGGATTGTACTTAGGAACCTTACTCTCACAATGATGGGTAGTTGAAAGGAGAACTTCTGATCTCACTGTCAGTATGATTTTTTATAATGAAAGGGCTTTTGAATTTAGAATATCTTCAGAGCAGGCAGTGTATTTTAAAATATCAGTATCTGAATTGCTTTCTGAGTTTTAGCACTAGATAAGCTTGAGGCCCATGTACATGTTTCGTATCATTTTATTGTCTGTAAAATGATTTCTATTCACAAAGGTAAATGTCATGAACATTGTTACTAAAATTTTGCATACAGCACCAGTGTCAAAAGAATTTGTTTTGTGAAAAAAAAATTAGATATGTAATACTTTTGTATATATGAACTAATATCTTTTAAGGCATACAGTACAATTTTTGGAGTGCCTAAATGCACTTACATCATACTTTGATACTTTTCGTGCATGCGTGAAGCTAAACCTGTAAAGATTGACTTTTGTGAAACACTTAGTTCCACATAGTCTTGGTTTTTATGAAATGGAAAGGTAAAACAGAAAAATACTTAAGTGTCCTGAATACAAATTATTAGGATTTGGCCCCTGCTTTAAATTTCTATACGTGTTTGGGAGCAACAGCTGCCTTTTGGTTGCCATGTACTTCATTCTGGCCAAAAAAGGGGCAGAATTAATATTCTGACATCTCGGCAATTTTCAGCCTTATGTGAACAGCAAGGAGTGTTTCTTTAGGTCTCTTGACTAACAGATATTGATAGAGTTGCTGTGATATATGTGAAAAGAAAATAGTACTTTCTCTATATTGTTCTCAAAACTGATAGGTATTATGTCATTTCTACAGGTACAATCTCAGTATAATTCTGAAATACATATAAAATACATGATTTTTCTCTGAATAGTTTTAATTCTGTTAATAGTTTCATGCAGGTAGTAGAAGCCATTTAATGTAATGAACTGTACTGTTTTTATCGAAGATAAAAAATATACTTGGATATGTTACATTGAAACATTGATATTTTTCTCTATGTAGAACTCCCAAGACAGAGTTGAGTATCCCTGTATTATGTCAGATTTTTTTTCACTGATGTAACTCTGCTTAACTGCTGCACATTGATTTGAGTGCAAAAGCTTCAGAAGATGTAGGGATGTAGCTTAATGTATGTAATGTAGAATTCACTTGTGCATCAGTATAGCTGCAGCACATTAAAAAAGTCTATGGACTAGACATACATGTTTACTATAGGCATAGAGAGACATTGTGGTACTGTTTATTCCCCAGGATCTAGACTAAATCAGTCTTGAGATGTGGGCTCAGGAACCTCTTTGTTCCGAGTTATGTGAGGATATCACCTGCATCTTATTTCTTAAGCAAATATTCTGCTTCAAAGAGATATGTGCCCTGCAGGCAGAAAAAGCAAGCAGTTGGTTGAAAGAATTAAGTAAAATGCCCAGATTCATGATTTCCATCAACTTGAGCAGAATTAGGGTCAAGATCCCTGCTGTTTGTGTTGTGGTACTGTGCTATTGCATTGTCAGCAACTTCCATGGAAATATATTGCTTGTTTGGAGTTTGCTTAAGCAAAGAGCTTGCTTAAGTTTTTACTCTGATCCATCTTCAGACCTTTATGCTTGCAGCTTACTTGTTGAGGGATTTAGTGAATGGAGGAAACTCTCCTTTCCTATTCCTGTTGTTACTTGCAGGAGCATGCTGTCTATCTGAATCAATAGCTTGTTCAATTCTGATTTATCCAGGTGTCTTCTGGTTTTATCACATACCATTATGAACCTCACGTTACCAAAACAAAGCAAGGAGCTGGACAGAGTTAAGAAACCACAACAGGGATTATCAAGGGCAGGACAACATGTCTGACGAAAATTGTATGACATGAGTAAGGTGCTGGAGCAATGATTGGAGGGAATAGGACATTATGGCAGCCAAGACATCCAGGACATTTAAAAAGAAAGCAAAGGAATGGAGCGTGACATCTTCCGTATTCTAAGTTGTCTTTTTAGAAGTGGAGAATTTTACCTGACTGTAATGGAAATTCAATAAAAGCACGAGGAATGTGCCTTACAAGAAAGGGAGGAAAAGCTCTTCACCTGGGAGTTTGGGAATTGCTGCAGATAAAAGATGGTGTCAATAATGATCTCTCATGTCCAGAAGGATGGCTGATATTTATCTTCTACAGCTTCCATGCTTCAGTTAGTAAAGTCCTTTCCAACCTACACACTTCACCAGTTGCACTGAAGTCTTTGGATACCTGGGATGGGTATTATTTGGCTGCACATTCTTGACTATTTTAAGTTTCTAAGGACATTCACATTTGATGGTCTTGTGTGGGAAAAAAGCTTTAGAATACTAATGCCTGGTGTAAATCATTCTTTCCTGTAAATGTTTTGCAAGGATATGCCTCAAAAACAGAAAATTAATTTCTCCTGGAGTATATTTGTATTTCATTAGAAACAGCAAAGTTTCAATAAAAAGCTGTACTGGCAAAATGCTCATTAATCAGCAGTTGCAAGTTAATAATTTAAAAATGTTTAGAGTTAGACTTTTACATCAATAGTTTCTTTGCTCTGGGATAACAGCAAATTTAATGGTCAGAAAACTTATTTTGAGGCCTTAATGTGTACTCAGAAACCTAATTTTGAGTAGTACTCAGAAACCTAATTTTGAATGATCTTTATTTTTAATTCCAGTTGAAAAACCTGTAAAAATTAGCAGCATGGCTTAGATACATTTATCTATTTACCTTTCTTTCTGATTGTTGATTCCTTAATCTTTTTTTAACCTTCCCCCCCCCCCAATGGGTTTTATTCTGGAGATTTGAACAACTACAGTACAGGCTCTAGAGCCACTCATTTTCTGCCTAAACCAAAAGTAAGTGACATAGATGTTTTGATGCTGATCACATTTTAAAGTGTACAGTTCTGGCAAGCATGATGTATCTTTTTTTCAAAACAAAAAAATATTCCAGGTTTCACAGTTGAATCTAGTACAAGCAGAAATTGAAAGGTATATAAGATTAATGGAAAAGCCCACGAGCCTTATAGAGAAAAATTAAGGGATAAATAGATAATGGAAGACCTTTCCATGATTTGGAAACACTTTTTAGATATGAGAGACTTTGATTAAAAAAATTACATTAAAAATTTACCAAATATTACCTAATTCTGTGAGTTGATTTTGTAATTTTTTTCGTTGTACCAAACAGAGCCTTCAGCTAGTGGTTTATTTAAATTTAGAGCACTTTTCCAGCAAGACTAAGTTGACAGTCAGGTTAACAGAATCAGGCCCTGTAGTTTGTGCCTGTAGAGCTCAGCTGTTTCATCTCATGACATTTTATAAATTTTATTCATAAAGGTTTCTTCCTGAGGACACTACTGGTTTGAGTGCTATTAACAACATTGGCATACAAGCTGATTTTTTTTTTGTAGGATATCATGCTTACCAGAGTTATTTTAAATAACTTTTTCAGATTCATTATACTTATTATTTCAGCAACATATTATTGAAACAATGTGTTCAATGCCAATATTTAGGAAAACCCCCATAATTACAGCAGTTACAGAAGCAAATTTCTAGTCTGCAGAGCTTACAGGGAGAGTTTTGCATATTATAGCTAAGCTACACATGTAAAATAACCTTTCTAAATTGAAGAGCAATTACTTGGTTTATCATTGTTTGCCTTAAAAATATCACCATCTTGAAAAAAGGAAAAAGAACTTGTGGGGCAGGACTTTACACACTGACTTTTTGGAGGACTGTTGTTATGAATATCACCTAAGCTCAATGGATAATCAATTAGATCTATGCTTTCTTTGCAGCTCTTTCCAAACACTTTTTTCTCCGAGCCCCGCCATTCTACTCAGCATGCTGCGGTGGGTCCTGTCAGCACCCTGCATCCCCCACTGCTTTTCCAAGTAAGTTTTTATGCTTCATCAGTAATGCTTGAGTTATTCTGTAAACCAAAGCAGCAGGATTTAATGTGTTCTGGAAAACTAATTGGTGATGCAATGGCAGCAGCTAATTCCTTAGTAAAATCACAGCAATCCTATTCAGAGGGTTTCCAAAGATTTATCAAACTTAAGTACACTGAGCAATTGTGAGAGGTTTCTAATGGCATTGAGACACCCAGACAGAGCTAACCTAGGAAAGTGCCTTGTTTTCAGTTTGCTAGAAACAACTCTTTAAAATCAGTAACTCTTTTAAAAATCAGTGTCAATAAACATCTACAAATAAGAAAAGAGCTGAAGGACCATAAAATGTGTGCTGCATTTTAATGTTTGTTAGGGGTAAATTATGATTCAGGAAGCCTTAGCGTTATTTAAATACAATAGTAATTCTTTCTGTAGCAGTTAAATGTGTGCACATGTTTAATTTGTTTCTTTTTTAATCATAATGTAAAAAATTGAAGAAGTAGATTGAAGAGAATTTGGGCCAGTATACACTATCAGTTCAGGATTAAGAACTGCAACTTCCATTTAATCCAAAAGTAAATTTAACCTTGATTGGGAAGATTGCATGCCATAGTGTAAGAATGGACAGTCATGATTTTGTGTTTGTGGCTCAGCAATGCAAACAGAAGGAGCATTTCCTTTTTCTTAAAAACAGAAAAAAAGCACAAATTGCTTGTCAAATCCAAATGAAAATTGAAGTTTATATGTAGTCTGGCATATACTTTTTTATCACAGTTGCATTCAAACCATTCCTGACTAAGTGTGTGCTTTTTATGACTGTTTCAGAAGGGCAGTTGCTAAGTTGAATGATTCTTGACAAGTGAGGCAGCAAATGCTGGCAGTTTAATGAGCTGCAAGTTTCTGAGCAGCTCTTTAGGGGGCTGACACTTTCCCACAGAGCATTTTACATGGCCTCGGCTCTCCCACAATGGCTGACAGCACCATGACCAATCACCACTTTCACTTTACTCATCCACACGCGACCTCACCACAATTTTTCACTGTGCAGATGAACTTTAGGAACCATTTCACATTGAAAAGGCCTGGGCAAGGGTCAGTTGCCCTTTTGTATGGCCATAAAGCAATACTCTGTGTGCCAGTCTTTTCTCCTGTCTCACATTCCAAGAGATTTTCTGGACACCATTTAAAGCACTTGACTGAAAAATAAAGCAGTGAATGAAACTGACTTTTATAGACTCATTCTAGCTCATCTTCCCATATAACCCTGTCTACCTGAAAAGGGTTTTAGTGGATGAGCTGAGTGTATACAGGGACTTGCTGAATACATAGGCCCATTATCAACTGTGGGGATTGTTTATTAACCAGGACTGATACACTACTATTTTGGAAGTGACCTATTAATTGTCCATTTAACTAGAATGTATTGAATTCTAATGAAAAAATGGAAACCATGACTAAAGCTTTTACTTGCTCCTTCAAGGTGGTCTCTGCCATGAAGGCAAATGAAGATTGTTCCACAGATTAAGAGGACATTTATCACTATATATTAGGATACAAAGGAAAGATTTAAAAATCCCCAAAGCAAAACAAAAATCAAACCAGCAACAGAGGAAATAGTTGGTCCCATTTTTGTCAGCAGAACCCTAAACCTTTTGCTATATGTTCAGTGACAAGCTGCAAACTGACATATTTAATTTTGCTGGAATTGTTGAAATGTATAAGTGACTGTCTATCCCTCCACTGAAAAATCATATAATCCACAAACTGAAGTTTAGTTTTTGTGTAACAGTTGGAGTGCATTTTAGAATATGGTTTATTTTTAAAGAAATTCTCTAGGCTACTCAGTTGGGGGTAGGTTTCAGATTTTTTGACCCAGTGGCTGTTTGCAAATGCTTCTGAGCATTCTGCTCATCATTAAATTTTGTTTAGGTAATCTTTCAAAGTCCATCACATATTGTACCTCAGAGTGTAAAGATGCCTCCCTATTAAGTTATTTTAATACAGGTGTTAAGCTGGACCTTACATACTACCTGCACAGGAATTAATTGGTGCCTCAAGGCTCCAGTAGGAGGTTGTTTCTTTGCTGATTGACTGTTAACAACCAGCCAGGCAAGACAAATTTTAAGGGGTCACGTAATCTGGCGTCCTCTGTCCTTGGCTGACAACTCCATTGTGGAATGGAGGCTGGGAAGCAAGGGCCAGCCCTGTTACGCCTCTTCCCTTGCTGGTGTCTCTCATGCCACAGTGGGGATGAGAGAAGGTACCAGTTCTGCTGCTGCCAGACTGTACCTTCCAGTACACCTGAGAATGGCTGACAATTCAGCAGAAACTACTCAGAGGCTACCTGGAAAAAGGTACCTAAATTCACTAAGTTTGATCAAGAAAGAAAATGTGCTTGAGGCTCCCAGCTTTCCCCCAGCTTTGTGGTGTGATTGGAGCATGCAGTGGAGGTTATTAAGGGGCTCTGCACTCCCCAGAGAAATATCAACCTGGCTTGCCCTTTGTGGAAACCTCCATTGTGGTATTTTGACTTTTGTTTTGCAGATTGCTTTTTTTTTTGGTTTGGATGAAGTCTGACTGTGTATCACAGTTTAATAAATATCAGAACATTAACCAGTAGGTTATGATTTTTGTATCTGGTCTTATATATAATTTTGAAAATTGAAATACATCTGTATAAATTAAGGATTATTTATACTGTAACATTGTAAATCGTAATAATAATAATTTTTTACCACAGGCTGTTGTGAGAGACAAATATAAAGATCTTGATTTGTTGATGTGTAGAAGAGTTCAAGAAAAGAATTGACAGAATGCAATGGTCTCTAAATCAGTAATGTTTCACAGTGGTAGTGTTATTTTAGGGAACAAATGTACACTTGCTCAGCTTCTGATACTCCTTCTCTACTGGTCAGAGCTGGAAGCAGGATGCAGGGGTAGTGTATGTAATACCAAACCAGTAGCATATGACTACAAAAGTATTTAGTCAACTTTGCAAGACATACACATACACACTTCAGTTTCTCATCATTTGCTACAATATTCTCAGTATACATGTGTTTGTTTTTCTCTGGGTGTTTAAAGATACATATATCCACGTGTATATGCATAAAATATACAGAAGTTGAAATGTGGTGTAGCCCCAAGGAACAGTTTGTGGAAGATGCATCTGGATTTCATTAGTATTTTCAAGAGCACTATATCAATTGAACAAATGTATTTAATTTTCTCCCATCCCATATTAGGTGGCTAGAATAGATAGACTTTTTCAGAAGAAAATTTTCAATAGTTTAGAGAATCTGCTTTTCAGGAGGAATTTGCCATTGGCTTCAATATGAAAATGATCAGACCCTTGGTAGGAATTGAGCAGCAACACACCTTTGCAGCTGCTGTAACTGTAAGCTGGGAGGGCAATGTAGGCCCATGGACGTGAGAAGGTGGAGAACAGGAGGGCAGCTTGCGTCGGAATTGCCACTCCTGCAGAAAGATTGTAGGTGTCAGTGGCTGAACAGCCATGGCACAGGTTTCTGAGCCCAAGTGTAGCTGTTTCCTGGCCTGCTTGCATCTGGCCCAATTATCACATGCCATGCTTGATGATGGGCCCTATCCAACTGTCCCCTGCTCCTGCTCCCTGTATGAGTATTTGAGGAAGCTGCGAGCACTAGAGGCATATGAAGCCTCTCAGCAAGGACTACTTCTCATACACCATATCCTTCTAGACGAGGGGAAGCATGGAAAAGCACTATGGCTTTAGGTTTAATTTGGTGTGAGGAACATCAGGGATTTATCTTGGGGTTTCTATGCTCTTTGTGTGAATGCTTCTACTTCTCCACTGCAGCTGTGTCCTCCAGCTTTGAGGCTGTTTTCCAGGATAAGGCTCCCTCTAGGCATGCATCAAGGGGATGTGATTGGATTCATTGAAAACTGCCCTCCCAGGACTTGCTATGAGATGCCAAAGGATTAGAAACTAGGCTGAAAGGAATAAGTTCAAGTATTCTCCAGATCTTCCAATAAAGAAATTGCTGCAGTTTCCAGAATAACTAAGTGAATGACCAGGGATTTTCTGAGAAATTGTTCACTCTGAAAGCCTTCCATGAATTAAAAAAAAAAAAAAATAGAGCAAAGCCTACTTAGTTTCTTTCAATCAGTATTACAGACCACTTTTATCTAGTGTTACATTCCACACAAGGAGTAAATAAAATCACAGGAAAACTTGTTGCAGTTTACACAGTGGTGATGACAGGCAAAGAATAGTGAAGTTGCTCCTTGATTGTATTTGAATTTTGCAGTAGTATGGGCTCTGTCCCAATATTCCTCTATGAACTCATCTGATTTACTTTGGACCATGTCAGGGGGAGACTCTTGACTACTGACAACACCAGTAGATCCAAGTGAGGATTTAATCCTTAATGAACATGACTGAAGCATTACAACACACTTATAACACCAACAAATCAAAAGTGGGACAAGAGTCTGCAAGCATTATAATGAACAGCACTTAAAATTTCTCTGATATGTGCTAGATGTTATGGGAAACTCTCATCTATTTCCACTAGGAGAGGAAAGTGTGCTGCCTCTTCTGACCCAGGAGTCTAACTCCAAATCCCGGAGAGGCATATTAAGAAGAGCTGTCTTTTCTGAAGACCAGAGGAAAGCTTTGGAGAAAATGTTCCAGAAGCAGAAATATATTAGTAAAACAGACAGGAAGAAACTGGCCCTTACCCTGGGTCTAAAGGAGTCTCAGGTAAGGAATGTCCTTTTGGGGAAAAATCTTTATAATGGCTTTGAAGGAGGAAAATTGAACAGTGCAGGGGCAACCCTGAGCTCTTTCGCCTGCAAAGACCTCAGTAAATCAATGGCAATTTAAACCAGGGAATACTTGAACAGTTTCCTGGTTTATTTCCTTTATGTATTCATTCAGAAATTGATCGCTCCATTTTCACAGGGAGAAACATGACCTCTGCATTTCATTTCCAACTCCCTTTTTTTGCTGTCTGACAGAACCCCCTCAGAAGCTTTGCCATGGGGATCTATACTCCATTCCACTGCTCAAAAGGCCATGATCTAGGCAGGAAAAAACATCACAGCATAGATCATGCCTTCATTCTGCTGAACGCCCTTTGCACTCGCAGATGAACAGCTAGGGACAAGGCAGTCAACAGCGCTTCCTCTGGAACTGCTCTGCCCTGAGAGACAGGCAGCCATTCCTATGGAAAGACACTTGACTGCACAAGGAGAGATCTTCAGAGCTGAGAGTTACCACAGGAAGAAAAACTTTGCAGGATGACCTTCTAAAACACTCCCACTATACGTACCAATTGACATTTCATAGGATTTTTTGCATGAGTCTGAGTTGATCTACTGCAGGATTTTAGAGCTTAGCTGAGGGTCTAATGCCTCCAGTGAGCTATTCTAACTGAACCGCTACATTCATAGTGGTGCAGAGCAGCAGTAGTCCTATATGGAATCCTGAGGGCTTCACCTATCTGCAGCTAAAAACAAAGGAAAAGTGCCTGGCTTGAAGAGCACAAAACCTGAAAGAAACTGGGGGAAAAAAGTTTGTGGGGGCATGTAACAGCAGCAAATGAACATGGTAGTTGCTGACAGGTGGGATTCTGAAGGTGCTGGAGTAGATGCAGCCCACTAGATTGCAGCTGAAAGACTGAGAGGATGACAGTACCCTTTTGTTTCTTTGCATGCAGCAGGAATTGAAAGTGTTTTAGATTTGTGTGCAGAAGTTGTCTGGGGGACAGAAAAGGCTGGGAATGGTGATGGGAGCTCTCATCATCTTCATCTTGGGAGACTTTCAGAACTTGAAAAGGCTCTCAACAATTTGATCTAACTTTGCAGTTGGCTTCAGTTTGCACAGGAGGTTAGAGCTGGTGGTCTGTGGTGGTTCCTTGCAACCTGATGACTGACACCATTGCATGCACTGCAACAATAAACAAAAATAAGCAGAGTGTGGTGTTTCTCAGTGTGATGTACAGAACTGTAATCTCTGCAGAAAAACCATTTCAATGGAAATGTGCAATGGCACTCACCAGTGTACTGCCTAAAAAATTTCACAAAATGTAGTTAAGTTCCTAATATTACAGGTATTTCCTCGAGTTCATTTTCTGTGCTCATGTTAGTCAAGAGAGCTTGGGCGTGTAAAAAATAATGTAACGATAAACAGATAATTACTACTACTACAAGAATATAATTTCATGATACTGATAGACTGGATGATATTTCTCCTTTTTTTATTCCCTTCATGAAAGGAAGAGAAGTTGCTGTGAAGGTTACTTCTTCAATTTTCTGACCATTTGTGCTGGAGAAACAATACCTGTCATCTAAGACCATGATTCTCAAACCTTTGAAAGCATAGCCCCTTTGTCTTCATACCTTGTATCTGAATACTAGGCCTAAATTGAAATGTTTAAGGAAAAAGAGAACCCAATCTGAATAATTTGATTGATCACCCACACCTTTCTTCTCTTAATGTAAAACCAGTTCCTGGTTGTATATTCCCCCAAGCTTTCCCCAGAATTTCATAAATGTTTGTGTTTAAGAGTTACAACTTAAAGTTTTTGAAAAGTTGGTTTTATCTCAAAATCACATGGATTCTAGGCAACTCCTGGAAAACTGTAGTCAGGCAGACAAAATGTCTTTAAATCCTCAATCATGTGTCCTGTGTCACAACACACTTTCTGAAGCTATATGGCCCAACTGATTTTAGGTATGTTTGTGTAAGGGACAGTTATGCTTCTTACAGCCCTTAATAGAGCCCTTCATACCACCTGTAATATCACTTAGTTTTCTTAATGATGTTATTAATTTTCTCTGAGAATTCTTTTCTGTCTAGAAGGATGTTGCTATAGGAAACTCTTCTATCCCTAGCTATTGGGCTGTCCATTTTCCAGTCTAAGCCAAATAATCACCTGTTGTAGGTGGTGAAAGTCAAGGAGAATGTTTGGTCCAGGTGTAGTAAATAGTGATGGGAAAATTCTCATATAATGTCAGTCAGCTGGCTTCACTGGATCTTGGCTGTAACAATGAGTAAGGAAGGGACATGAAACTAAGAGGATGGAAAGCAAAAACACTTGTTAGGGCAAAGTTATTTAAAACAAAGAATGATAATAAACTCTCATTAACTTGCAAACAGGTGAAAATTTGGTTTCAGAATCGAAGGATGAAATGGCGAAACTCCAAAGAAAAAGAAGTGCTTTCTAACAGGTGCCTCCAAGAAGAAGGTCTTCAGGAGAACTACCTCTCACGATCCACCATGAATTTTACCTCCCCATGCCCATCTGTGTGGGAAGTGTCTGAAGAGCAGGCAAGTCTAGGGTGGAGGGAGAATTCTCCAGGAAATCCTGAAAGACTGACTAGTACACAACCACCTCCAAGAGCAAATTCATCGCAGAGCCCACTCTATTTGTATCCTGATCAAGACACTGCAAACAAGGCATCATAAAGTGATAGGGAGTAGGGGCAGTTTGTAAATGGAGTGGGAGAGTGCAGGCTTCAAATGAGCAGTCTTTTAAGATTAACAATATTTGAACATTGTAAAGCTAACTAGTTTATGCTTAAAAAATATGCTAAAGTCTAACACCATTAAAATTACAAACAACTAATGACTTAAGAAGTATTCTTCAATACTCAGTCTTTTATTGTGTCTTTTCCAGTCTTATACTGACCTTAAAAGTAAAATAGGAACTGATGGTAAGTAAAATGAAGTGAGGAGCATGAAGCTGAATTTGTGCTCTGATTTTTACATCTGCACTGTATGTGATGCTCATTAAAAACACACTAATACAGAATCACTTTTATCTCTCATTGTAGTCAGACCAATTAATTTCTTCTGTGCATGAGATAAGAAGAACTCTGTTTCTCTCAAGACAGTAAGTGGTTTTGGGTTCCTTTTGAAATTCATTAAATAATACAATAGATTCATATGGACAAATATAACCATTTTCGGAGTGTTTTCTCTATCTGTCCTCACCTATGTCAGTAGTCAATTAGCTTTAAATGATATGGTCACAGGTCAGCTGAAAATTCTGGTAAAGTATACAATATTGAAAGGCAACCAACCCAACTTACTCTATAAAATATTCCATGTTTAAGTAACTTTGATCAGAGTGTGTACTGGGAAGTGCAATTCACTGACTTGTGTCTTTTTGCCCATGCATGAATGAATCTTCCAGCATTCTTAACTCTGAATTGCAGTGTCTTTTTTTGGGCTGTTGGTAGAATCTTTTGTATTTCAAAACAGTAACAACAGTGTGCAGAATTGTAGATGAGATGCACTAAGCAACAGACCTATAACTGGAAAAATTGCTACTACAGCCAGTTCAGAAAAGTACTTGTGGAGATGACATACCATAGTAGTCAGTATTCCTGACTTACTCCTGTTTAAACTGGTGCCAGTAAGGACACATTAGCATATATCTGTATCAAAGACAGGACAGTATTCTGCGTAACATAAGTAGCCTCGAATATTATTAAAGCTACTTAAAATTATTTGCTTGCTTAATCGAATTTAAGGAGCCTGGTCTATGAATTTAAGTGTATCCTTGTTTTATTTGCAAATTTTTATAGCCCAAAATGGGAGCATAGCATTCATTTTCTCTTTCATACATTTATGGATGCCTTTGTTGAGAAGAGAGACTAAAGATATGTTACAGGCAAAACCTTTTGGAGAACATTATGGTTTTATAGGGACTATTTGCTTTCTGGCATTCATATATTTTATAGGCAAAAGATGATGATAATCTAGTCTGGCTTTTCTCATCATATATGCCTTAAATGTTTCTCATTATTTCTGCCTTGAGCTCCAAATCTTTCAGATTGCAATTGTTGTGGAGTAAATTGTTATTTAATGTTTTACCTTTTGATAGATGATTGACTATTCCCCTTGTTACATTGTATTATCTGGGAGGTGAAGTTTAGATACATCTGCAGTTAAAAAACTTGGGATTGCAATGATGATGCTTGTATCATAAAATTTATGCACTATCAGGTGAGTTTGGTATCTTGCCTTGAGCATGTCTTGCCTTCTCAGTGGCCAACAATGCAGTCCTAGTCTTGCATTATATGGCATTCTTTGCATGTGATTTCCTATGCTTGATTTAAAGAAAAAAGAAATTATGAAAAAATTATGAAGTTATCTCTTCCTGCATTTACAAACCTTCATTAGTGTAAGCTGCCTTAATATCTACCCTCAGAAAGCCCTTGAACAAATGTTATATACTGTTCAGTAACATGAGGAGTGNACACATGGGGATGAATTTTGTGTTTAAATCATAATCCTGCCCTGTTTGACCAGGTCCTACCTGAAGGACCAGCAAGTGTTAGTAGCCCAGATAATTGTGAAATGGCATTGCAGGTATTTCCAGATTACCATCAAATGATCAAGTGGTGGTGTATGTGTGTGCATATATTCATCAGTGCTTCCCATTTTGGAGGATATCTGTATGATAGGGATGGTGGAGGTTTTTTAATCTCACCTTTAGTAGACAGGGAGTCTTCCCAGCTGCTCATACTCTTTTTCTGCAAGGCAATGAAGCATCAGTGTTAGAAGCAACGCTTTTGGAGAGGGGAGATGTGATTCAGAATGCTGCCTGGGAAATTCTTTCAGTTCATGGTGTTGCAAGCCCAAAATGTGAATTGCTGTCAAAACTGTGAGCTGATGTGCTGAACAGAATACATCTGAAGGCTGTCTCACTGAGGCAAAGATCAAGCAAGGCTCATGCAGAATTGGTTTCACAGTTGTAATATTCCTGGTGTTTTAAATTCAACAAGTTCTGGTTTCACTGTAGCCTGTTAAACCATTTCAAGGTCCTCCAAATCTCTTAACACCTCCAATCAGTATCCTTATTCTGCAACTAGAATAAAGTTTCAGTATGTCAGATAAAACATTCTTTACCTAAAAATGCTGATCAAGCTTTTTTAAAAACCCTAAAAGCATCCATGCAAATCTTGAATTATATCTAATATAGTCTGATTCAATTAAAATTTAGATACATGAAACATGCAACCTTGATTTCTCTCATTTTGTGCTATATAAAGAACAAGTTTCCCTTCAGTCCCTACTGTGAAAACTTGGTAAATGAGAAATAGCACCCAGTACAAATACAAAAATATATTTACAGTGCCAATCTTTTCTTTGTGAAGGATCAACTAGTATTTGGTTTCTTCAAATAATGTATGCATACTAGTTTTAGAAAGAACAAAGCGCAAGGATGCAAAATGCCCAGTAGGTATTTGAACTGCTTCGTAACAGACACAGTGCAGAGGTGAAAGGCGTAGAGTACAACTGGTGTAAGGGCATCTATCATGTAAGTGACATGATAGATACCAGTGACACCTAGTTAAAACCAGCAACATGCTACTTGGACTTCAAAGATTTGACCTGATGGATGATCTTGCAGCATGGTTGTAGGGTATCTGAGGTATTTCCTATGAGTAGCATTTTGAGACTATAGTTATGGGCTGTGGAGTATTATCAAGGACATTTATTGGGATTCTGGAACTGGGGAGAGTTCAGGTACCTCAAATTGCAAACCACAGTTAAAAATCTCATCTCTTCACAGGCCACATACAAAGCAGACACTTATACTCACTGGACACCTCTCTGTTTGTTCTGGCAACTTATCAATGCTAACATGATACAGAATACAAGGAAAGGGAGAAAGAGCTGAGACTCAGTACTTGCTTTGTTACCTGAGCTACAGACTTCCATGCTCTCAGGCTGTGCTGGTGACACAGGGATCTCACTGCCCAACCCAGCAATCTCAGGAACAGGAGAGACTTTTCTCATCTCACCTATTGAATATCCTCCAGATGGGTCTGAATGTGGATATTGAAAGTATGTTCCTGAAGTCAGGCAGAAGAGCTTCTCTGATACCTAAGAAGAGGCTGCTGATTTCCTTCTAGGCCTGGCTCTAGGACTTTTAAAATGTATCACGATGCAGATATTTGCAGTCTATATCAAGCACAGCCACAGTCATGTTTTACTACGTGTGTGAGACTGTGAACATGAGAGGCTAGTTGGCTAGTTAGCTCCTCCATGGACCTCACATGACACCGTTAAAAGCTGGGTTTGCTGACCACAGCTGTGTCAGCACTTAAACTTCGGTTGTGCAGATTTACAGTATAAAGTGATTTTCTGAAAGTTGTCTTGTTTTTATTGATCCATTGCCAAACAGGAAATAATTGTTAGATCTGCTGAAGAGAACAGGGCTGCTTTAAGGCACAAAACTGCATTACTAACTTCAGTGTCAGAACAGTAGTACGAGGGTCAAATGTCACTCCTGAGCTGCAGTAATACATCAGATTTGTTTTATCTGCTGTGATTTACTAGTACTGGGCTTTAAATACCACTTGCAATCACTGTAGCCACACAGCTCCTCTGAAAAATATATGTTCTGCAGTCAAAAGACTGACATAAATTATGTACATTCACATGCTTCAGCACCCTCTACCAACTAGACTGTTACTGATTTTCACATACTAGAAGGAAAGACAAACCAATTTCATGATGATAGCTGTAAATCTAGTGTTTTGAGAAAGGACCAGAGAGGAATTAGGGTCCAATTAATTTGAGACTCAGCTTTGAACCACGGGGAGATCAAAAAGCCCCTCCAGAGAAATGTTCACAGTGGGTGAAATTGCCATGGACTGTAGAAGTCCTTAAATGAACATGCTTCTAAGCTATGTACCTGATGACTGCTGCTGTGTAAGATAAACTGGGATAGCTAAACCTGGATCTGAGATGCTCCCCATGCAGACTTGCACCAAAATTCATGGCCAGAAAATGGCAATTCCTTGTTTCTATATTGATTGTAATTCTGAGCTCTAAAGCTGGACATGGTGGGCAGGGATGTCAGAAGGTAACATCTCTATAGTGATCTTCCAGTGCTTGCTAAAGCACACAGAAATACCACTTTTAATAAGCATCCAACCCTTGAGGAATTCTTCAGTTTTTCCAAGTAATTTTTATTTACAGGTCAATATTTGAATGTGGGTATGTGAACGTGAATGTATATTGTACAAAGAAGACTGTTTCAATTTGTTTCTGTTTTGCTATTGTATGGGTTTAGGTAAGAGCTAAACTACAAGTGACATTACCCACTTAATCTACCATGCAAACATCAGCACATACGAGATTCAGTCGTAATTTAAGATACACTATCAAAACCATTTAGCGCATTACGAAAGGAACCAAATCAATTTTCAGTCACTGAGTGTCTCTGTTGTATCCTTCAACATTCTGAAAAATGAAAGTATTGTGATGAGGAAGTCTCTGATGTACAAAAGCCAGTTCTACTAATTGAAAAAAAATAATTGAACTGTACAAAAATGTCAATATTCTGGCATTGTCCTGCAGTGTTTCATGGAATAAGGTCTGAAGAACAATGGAGATATTTTTAATTCTTAAATTTATTTGGTTGACAGGAAAGTTTAATGGAAACAGATTGTTTCACTAATGGAAATTATACCATGATTTACTTATTTTTTTGCACATGAAACCAGTGCTTAACTAGAAGCTAATCCTGATTTTCTGATTTTCCAGTAATTTACAGAATTATTTCTCCTAAATTAATATATTGGTATAAAAGTGATGGATTCTCTAAACTCCAATGCATTTAATGGTAACATACAATTTTACATTATCAAATTCTCCTAACTAGTTATGCAGCTGCCTTGGAGGAAATCACGCAGAAGATTAAGTATTCCCCTGTGCAAAAAGCAACTATCACTGGTATTTCTGTGAGGCATTGGTGTCCATAGAGAAAAACGTGTCCTTTTCAGCCCAGTGCTCAGTTGTTCCCTCTATTGCAAGAGGAAGTAAGGCAGTGCTCGCAGTATAGGAAGGCTTTTGTTTTACCAACATGCCTCGCTTCAGCCAAAGCCAAAACTGAAATATAGCACTAATGAGGATGAATGACTGTGGATAATACTTCGGTGCACTGTTCCTCGTGTGCCACCCACTATCTCATTTTCTCTGTTTTCACATTTCTGTACAGCAGAACCCCTGTTCCCAGGGTTTAGCACTTTGGAGGAGACCAGAGTTTTTTGTATGACCTGTTCCGTTTGGGATGTTTTCCACTTGACCCTCAGCTGCACCCCTTGGGAGGTCCTGCCAGCTGCGGGTACGGCTGATTTCTGGGTCACCTTGCAATTCGCTTGCAATTACTTGCCACCAAGCAGGACCATGAGGGCCACGGCCACCTCCCACCCTGTGGCAGCGCGGGGTGCAGCGCGTCAGCCCCGTCTCCGGTGCCCCGGGGAGCGGGACGACACACGGCTGGTCCGGGGGGAGCCTCCTGCCATCAGCCTATTCGATGCAGTGACCCCTCCCATGTCGGTCACCTCTCGCCTCTGATTCAGGGTGGCTGTTGTGTCTTTGCTGGTACGCGGCATCATTCACCTGGCACCGCGTTGTCTCCCAGTGAAGGCGCGTTTGCCCCACTGCAGCTCTCGGGAGCCGGCAGTGTCGCCTCGCTGGTATGGGAGGCACACACCGCCAGCGGGCTGCTGTGCTTTGGGACTGCGGCTATGCCAGGTGGCCGCATTAATGCTACAGCTGTTAATTGCTACTGCATCTTCTGTGATCACAAGTAGAAGCAGGCAGTGTGGGCGTCCCCCTCTGGTTTTGTCCGTTTGCTCAGCGGAGCCTTCCTTTGCTCTCTTTGGAGAAACAACCTTGTTTCCAGAATTTCCTCAAAATTTGCCCATGAGTGCTGCTATTTCTTTATATGTTTGTGGTATCTTACTGCTTAAGGAACTGCAGCTAGTAACTTCTTCAGGTCAAGAACGATGTAACCCATTACCTTTCTACTATACCTGGCACAGCAGGGTCCAGACACGAATTGTGAACACACAGCTTCTAGCTGCAAAAGTACATCAGCCATCTACCAGGTAGGAGATACCTGAGTGCGGGAGCACGGGAGCCTC
>VYZT01019335.1:0-17737 GCA_013400735.1 Pomatostomus ruficeps | reverse complement strand
AAAAATCACCCCAGGACACTAAATAACATTACTTAAAGTATACCAATGCTTCACTAAGTTAATGTGCTCCAGTAGCTTGGAAAGGATTGGTATCTTTATTAATATAAATGGGCTTCATGATATATCTTTTATGCATTTCATTTCAACTAGAAGAGCCCAGATTTATTTGTACGCTGTTTATTGGAATCACAATTCCTTCTCCAATTGAACCCAGGTTCCTGCGACTGAGAAAAGGCCTCACTACTGATTTCATTAGAAAGGTGCTCACAGAGAGCCTTCTTGGAGCTTATTGCATCAAGGCTCCCACTCTGTACCTAAGCCAAAGTCAACACTTTTTGCTAGATCAAAATAGAAACCTTTGTGCTGTTCAGTATGTTTAACAGTTTAGTCAAGCTTGGTTTGCCCTGCACTGACATTGTCCCTACTCTTGCTTTGCACTGTTTTGCTTACTTTGTAATTCATTCTGCATTTGCTGGACAACGTCTTGAATTTTCTCCAGGTAAAGTGGGATCTTGCTTCTCAGAATTTGCCCGATTCCACGTTGTTTCCACACCTGGGTGACAGCTCTCCCCACACTGTGCAGGAATCCTGCTGCCTTTTGCAAGGCCATCAAAGGCCAGCCAGCTGCTTCAGACAGGAAACTAACATGCTGCACCTACAGTGGTTCCAAAAAGAAGCAATTTTGAAACACAGTGATCCCAAGCAAAGCTTTGACTTCATTGCGAGGCAATTCTGACTCCGCAGTGTTGGTGCAGAGATACAGGATCTCTACCACAAAACACACTTTTTGTCTCTATGAGTTACAGGAGCAGTCATTGAAATGTTTGAGCAAAACAAAACAGCTGCAGGCAATATAATGATGTTTAATTAACACTGCATGAACACTTCATGGTGTTTTCACAGATCATGTACAGATACTTACAGATCTCCTGAATCTCCACAGGTGTCCATCAAACTTCTCTATCTTCTCTAGCAGTTTGGTTTTCAAAAGACTCCCAATTTCATTAAGCTTGTTCTGTGAGAAGAGAATTAAAACCTTGAATTCATTACTTATAATTGCTTGTGCTGTATCCGACTCATTCCAAGTTTGGACTAGTTTAAATGCCAGCAAACACCCACAGTGGCCTCACATTTCTTAGGGGAAACGATTTCTGCATTATTCCAAGCATAGACATGGAAACAGAAAAGTCAAACAATGAAAAGCAAAAAGCCTCCCCCGAGTAGAGAGTATGTGAAACCCTATTAAAAGTGAAAGCACATTCAGGCTTCTAATCGTTAGTTTTGTAACCAACCCTCTGAGCAGTTACTGCTGCTCTCATTTTATTTACTTACCCCCCTCAGAGGATCTACCCTTTAGAAGAGGGTCCTATATTTTCTGTCTCTAGACATGGCTGAATTTAATTCTCACCATGGTAACTTTTCATATAAACGTGAAAATAATTTAAAAATTGCATAATTTTGCCTGATTACTCATCAAAATTCACACCTGAAGTCTACTTGGAAGGTGCTCCATCAAAATGACAAAATCAAATAATATTCTGGGGAAATCACGCTGCAGTTAACAGCCACTCAAGGGTCTCACCTCAGCCTTAAGAACTGGATCCCCACATCCATGTGCCAGAAAACTCAAGCTTCCATTAGCGGCTGCTAAAGTCACTTGTCCCATGTTTTTCTGCCTTTCACCGTTGATGCTGAGATAGGTGTTAATGGTAGCCATCTGTTGCCCATCAGAACAAGCACTGACTTCCATTCCTTCTTCCAAATCTCCTTAGGGAATGAAAAGAGAGCGCTTCGTTTACAGGAACAACACTGATAGGCATTGTTTCAAAGCCAGCTTTTAATTACTTAGGTGATCAATCAGTGTCTGAATGTGTTATTGGGGAGGAAAAAAAACCAAAACAGAAGAGATTAACAGGAGAAAATTAGATCAGTGTCAGGGTTTGATGTCGGTCTTCTGTGCTTGTTAATGAATTACAAATACACACTCGCTACTGCAAAGGAAGCAATGTAAATCTAAATCTCTCGGTCACACTGATTTACAAGCCTTTTTTGCTACTTTAGTCTTCACTGTCCCTTGTTGCAGATGTTTCAAAACTGCTCAGCCCTTAAAAGTCTGTCAGTTCCACCCACCACAAACACAAGTCATTTCTATAGCATTGATGAGCATAAAAAAATGGTTGGCAAAGTGCACATAGAGTCTGGGTTGAGAGTGCTGAGTTGAATAATTTCTACAAATTTCTGACTCCAGTGATTCACAAACTAATGGTCCTAATCTCAAAAACATCATAGCACGTACAGGTGAGGACATGAACCTGAGAGAAACTCCCCTGCAGAAGTGTGGAATGGCAAATCCGTAAGTGAAACAAGGGCTGGGATTGTCAGCAACATGAGTTTGAGACAACTGGGATACCACCAAATCTACTTGGTTTACTGTAGCTGAAATGTGGATGAGCCCCACCTCCTGAAGCTCATTTCATCTAACTTTACCTATATAGAAGTTAGGCACAACTTGAACCAACAGCCTTTTTTCCTCACTGTTGTCAGTCAGAGCTGACTGCCATGAGACAATCCTGTGCAGCCAGCGCTTGCACATCCCACTTCACATATTCCAGTTCACACAGCTGTTCCAGCATGTGGTACAGCCAGTCTCTGGAGGTGCCTCTCTCATTCCTTTTATTGAATTTGGAATACAATGATTATCTTAAGCAAGGCACACAGCTTACAGTTAAATCAAGAGGAAATTAATCTTATATTCTGTTACCATCTATTGTAATCATACAAAAATGTCTCCCAAACCGACCTCTGTAACAAATTTTAAGCTTCAGCTTTTCTTTATCTGAAAGAGCATAGCTTGAATGAACTGAGCTAGCTCAACGCTAGAGACATGGCCTTTCTACCTGTCTCTTCATAGTAATGTCAGCTGGGAGTCACAGAATAGCTCCAGTTGGAAGGGGCCCATCAAGTCCAGCTCCCTGCTCTTTTCACGGTGACCTAAAACAAAGCCCTATGTCTGAGATCATTGTCAGGGAGGTACCCCATGTAGTACTGAAAACACTCCTTTCCTTTTGAAGCAGCTACTTTTACTTTCTTCTTCTGATCAATAAGCCCCTCCACCAGGATTTGGCTCTGGACAGATGAGGAAGCGGCAGTTCCTGTCAGGCCTAGCCAAATATCTTCAAAGGCTCTTAACTGCAGCCATAAAGGAAAAACATTTATTCAAAGCCACCACACAGAATTAATGATCTTTCAGAGATGGTGCTCAAGTATCAGTGCTTCCCACAAAAGGGTAAGTGGTGAGAGAAATGTTTCCCAATGCTTGTGCACTACACAGGAGTTACACTAAGAGAGGCACAAGCATGAGTGATTTGCCCAGGCACTGAATGACTGGATAGTGCGAGGCTTGTGGACAAAATTTTAATGGAAGCAATGAAGGAAACATAATGTCCTAGTCAGTTCTCGATGAGGCTGCTAATTTGTGCCGTTTATTCCAAAACACAGAGTAAAGAAAGCTCATGCAGAGCAGCTGATACTTGTTTCATCTCCCTCCTCTAAAGAGAGGGATGGAAAAATAATTTCGTACTTGTTACTGATTAAATCATCATCGTGATTTTGTTGAGGGATGGTCTATTGTCTCAGTTAGTGTCTGACTACCCATATTCCTGCTAATGAAGAGTTTGGATGGTGCTGACTCCGTTAGTTTTCTGTCTCACTCTGTTGCCTTCATCTGTGTCTCCACCATATTAATTTCACAGGAAATTAAAAACAAATGCAAAATGGAGGGAGGGGGGAGAAAAAGGAAGATACTTGCCTCAGAATGAGCATCATATGAGCTGTTCTGTGCCTTTTTTAGTTCTTTTTTGCCAGTTCTTTTTTCTGGCAAATGATGCTTTGTGTAAGCGTTGTATTTTGTTTTCCTCTTTCTTCTGATGAGGTGAAAACCCCACACCTCACACAATAGAGCATTCATACTGAAGGGTATTTGTAACAGGACATAGCCTCTTAAAGTTTATACACTCCACTAGAAATTCACTTCCTTTATTTGTGGCAGCTCTGCAGAGAGCTAATGTTGGTGCCTTCCTTTGTCTGTCGGTCACACCGCATGGACACTGCCTGACTGCACCTTTAGAGACAGCACTAAAGAAACCAGGAGCATTTTGTGTTGCCTGTTTTACATTCACTGGCTGCACCTGATACGTTTGGGAGATAGATGGCAGCAGGCCTTTAGAAACCAAAACCCAGTGCCAGTAAAATAAAATAGAAACTCACTTCAATTTCCAAAGAATAGTTCTTCACATCAGCAGTTGTTTGATTCTTTTATGGATACTCCGATCAACCCCTCATCTCTCCCGTGATCAGGAAGGTGGAATGTGCCCTCTGACTGCAAAATGATGTCATCTTTGTTGAGCTGGTGCTTTCCAGATAAAACAATTACCTAATAAGGTGTTACAAAAAAGGTGTTAAAGCTTCCAAATTCTTCTTCTGGGTTCTGCTTTGAGTGGTAAGAAGTTGTACAGTGGCAGCATTCTCATGAAATTACACCACAAATAAAACTTGTAGTTTCAGATGTCACTGAAACCCGGGAAGAAAATAAAAACCCTCTAACACTATATTTGAAGTGATAGAGAATCAGGCATTACTTTATTCTGGCCAGGATGTGCCCAGGAAGAATATTCCTAACACACATGTTTCTCCTGAAGTTTTCTTTAGATTTTATACACTCAAGACTCATAGGAATACATTATTTCAAAGCTTATTGGTACAAAATGAGGTAAACCCTAGTATCCAGGTTCTCATTGGGTCTGAGTTTCTTCATCTTCGGTGTTGATTAAAGTTCCATTTTGTGATACTTCTTATCAGCCTTTTCCTGGAATAGGTGGTTTCGCTCTGCCCAGGGCATTGTCTCGGGTTGATGGCTCATTATCAGCCCCTGATAATCCTTGATGTTCTTTGCATATCTCCCGTGCATCATCCCAGCCAGACGAGCTATTAAACCTATCTTTCTAAAACAAAACGGAGGAAATTCTTTCCCAAAGCAAGATCTAACCAACTCTTACTAAAGAAACGGAAATAGAAAATTTTTAAAGATACACAGTTTCCAACAAGATACACAGTTTCCAACACAGAAACCAGCACATCCTCCTGCTTCTCACAGCACAGTCTTCATTACATCTTCAGTTTCTGTGCTATAACAAAGCATGTTCAGTGATTATAGCCCAAGACCAGAGGAACAGTTGCAAGAGAACTGTATTTTGTTAAGATGTCCAATGTTTTTCCTCCTACACTTCTCAGCGACTCTAGCCAGACATTTTGATAAAGTTGAGAGTATATGGGAGGTGAGGTGAATACTATCCTGGTTTCAACTGGGATAGAATTAATTTCTTCTCAGTGGCTGGTACAGTGCTGTGGTTTGGATTTGGAATGGGAAAGGAGTTGGTTGTACACTGATGCTTTGGGTTTTCTCAGTTGTGCTTATCCTAGGGCAAGGACTTCTTTGTGTGTGTGTCTCCTGCGCTGCCAGTGAGGAGGTGCACAAAAGCACAGCTGGGACAGGTGACCCAGCCTGGCCAGAGGGATATTCCACACCACAGAATATCATGTCCAGTACATAAACCGTGGGGAATTACCTGGAAGAGGCAAATCTGGGTTTGGGAAGGGAGGGGCTGGCATTGGTCAGTGGGTGATGAGCAATTATATTGTGCATCACTTGTTTGTTTAGTTTTTCCTTATATTACTATTATTATTATTTACTTTGTTTTCAGTTATTGAACTGTTCTTATCTCAACATACAAGTTTTGCTTTTGATTCTCCTCCATATTCCACAGGGAGAGGGGAGGGAAAGAGGGGGTTGAATGAGTGGCTGTGGTACTTAATTTCCAGCTGGGCTTAGACCATTATGCCCTTGAAGAGGATAATCCAAAAATACAGAGGCCCCTGCTTTTGGAGTGACATGCACATATATTCTTTGCATTATAAACAGGTTCTTGCGCACCTTGGCCTGGGAAAAAGTTTTCCTGTTGCCAACAGAGTGTGACCTGCTCTGACAGTAAATAAGGAAACCAAGATATGTTTTAGCCACTGAGTACTGAAGAGAGACACATTTATTCCAAGTTCCAAGTTGTCTCTTTGTTGTGAGTCTACAAGCAACTCTGAGGTCAAGCCCGCACCTAAGGAAGATCACAGATGGGCCTTCAGTTTATGTGTGTAATAGAAAAATAAGGTTATGATATGGTTCAAAAATCCATCACTACCAGCAAAGCAATCATCAAAACCAACAAACCTTTACCCATAGGGGAAGGAAAGCATTTTACTCCTCTCTAGTTTCCTTTTTGATCACTTATGAGCCTGTTTTGGTATTCTTCAGAAATGTGAAATTAAAAGATGTTTGAAAGAGGAACAGGAAAGAAAGAGCATGGAGGAAATGAGAATGTTTACAACCATAAAAGGACCTACAGAATACACTATAATGGCAAACAGAACCTTTCTGCCTGAATCCATCAAAAGACACTGTTTATTTATTTATATAAGTTACAGAAGTATGGTAATTCTTGTGAAGAGTTGCAGCTGAGAGAAACTAAGTCTCCAAACCAGTAATTACATTTAAAGTGAAGTAGGTTCAATGCATTTATGTTAGACTTACATTTGGAAGGTCACAGAACTCAAAGCTTGTATAGTAATCCAGGCATGAGCAGTAGTTTGTTTCTATTTTGCCCAGAATCTTCTGTTTGGTACATGGGGTCAGTAAAATATTTTCCAGAACAGCTTCTAACTGAAATTTATCAGGACACAAGAGTTGGTTTCTCTGCAATGAACCAAGAAAACAAAGTTAAAAGATGACAGCAGGATCGTAGACACTCCTTGGAGCCCACTCATCCCATCCCCAGGCTAGCTTTTGTTATTCCAGTAGCTTCAGGATTTTAATGTAGTATTTCCAAAACATAACATTTCCACTTGACAATGTTTTGGCTTATCAGCTTTGTTACCAGTCCCCACCCTACAGAATTAACTCAACTCAGTTTTGCAAATTTAGGGCAGAGGTGAGGTCTTTAGTTTGTAAGAATTCTTTCTTTCTTAGCTATGCTCCATTCAGCTTTTTCCTGTGTAGAGAAATATGTAAAAGGTAAAGTGAAATAATGATATTTCACCAAAATTGTACTTTACAGAAGCTTTCTTAAAATCTACTTAACATTACCTCTAAAAACAAAATAATTTCTCATCTACTAAGAATAGCTTCCTTAAAAATGGTGAATCAACAGGTACAACTGCCTTTTCTTACCTCATACATGAAATTGTGTTTGAATTTTTTGTCATCCCAGTTCACATCTAGGTATTCATTAAACAATGTTGGTCTTTGCTCTAGATACCCACAAACATACAGGTTTTCCACACTTAATATTCTCTGAAGCTGGAAAAATGGAAAAAATTTACATGTATAAGTAATTTTAAAAAGAAAAAGTGCTCAGTACCTCCTAGGGCAGTAGGTTTCCTGGGCAAAACACACCCTGTGAGAACCCCTGAATGGTCTCTACCCATCTATCTCTCCCAAGAAACCTAAGGGGTGACAGTTCTGTGCTGAGGGAAAGCTGCTGCCACAGTACCACCATGTCTGGCAACATGAAACAGAATTTTTCACAGGGTTTATTTTTCTTCCTCTGAGACAAAAAGGTTGACTTCAAGGCTTTCATACAGTAACAAGTACAGAAAAAAAATCATTCTGTGAGGATCAAACACAGAAATTTGACTACACATATCCCTTCCAAGGCTGTAAGACTCATACCTGACCTGCAGCAAGTGTCACACAGCCGCCCCAGGCAATGATGTCCATCTTGGATTTATCCTCCAGGCTCAGCTGGAGGTGAGCAGGCTGCCCAGCATTCCCTGAGACCTGCAGCTGAAAGCAGAGGAGGATTTGTCCAGCAGCAAGACCAAAACCAGCAGAATGATCACCATCCAGTGCAGGGAAAGAGAGCCACAGTGAAAGATCCATGGTAAAACTCCGTGGAACTCTGTGGCCTGGAAGCTCGGGGCCTGAGATAAACACAGGGAAGCTGCACTTCTGCAGTCAAGGCCATGGAAGGCTTTTGTTACCCGCTCTGGAAGCTGCCTGGGGTCTGTCATGCAAACCAATTAATGACACCACTGCAATAATGACCCTACAAGGGAATTTATTCCTCTGAATATGATTCTGGAACCATTCTGAGTATTGTACAAACCCCCTGAGCACCAAAGGGCTTCAGATGAACAAACACTGCACAGCTGGCACAACTTACTACCAAAAGCCTTTGGCCTCAGCAGCTGCCATGTCCAACCCACACAGAGCATTGTCAGACAGAAATTATACTGTAGTATTTGATCTTGAAGTGTGATTTGTGGAGTTCCTCCTCTTCTTTCTCCCTATGTATGCTTTGCAAGTGCATTTCACAAGTATATTTTAAAGCCTTGCTAGCTTTGCACGTTTTCACATTTCTGCTGCAATTTCCTATACAATCCAAAAGTTTACATTTCCTTCACAGGGGTATCAAGGGTTTCTGGTTTGGTTTTGTTGTGGGGTTTTTTTTGGTTTTTTGTTGTGTGTGTGTGGACAGGAGTTTGTTCATTGCTTTATGGACAAAATTTGCCTCATTTTCATTGTTTGTCTGGTTCCTGTGCACTTCTGGCTTCCTCCCATTCAAAATGGGTCAATGCTAAAAATGCAAGACTGTCAGCTACAAACAGTTATGCTTAAAAAAGAAAACAGTGCTGGTGGTTTGGACACAAGGCAATAACAGCATTCAGTGCTCTTCACATTTTTCAGGATGATATCTGGTTCTGCAGTTCTCAGGGATGAAAGGCCTAGTCACAGTAAATGCAGCAGCACAGCTGTGTATTTTGCAGACCCGTCTCACGATCTCACCTGCTGATTGTACTTTCTGCCCCTTCTTTCTGACAGGGAATGCACCTCTAGTTGCTTCAGAGTGTAATTAAGTGGGTGGGCAACAGTGGCTCTGCAGCTTGTCTGGTGTCTTCCTAACTTCAGAGAAGATGAAGTCTGATCTGATCCATATCAACAGATGGAAAAGGAACTTTTGAAATAAAACACCTCTAACATACTGACCTCAAACATGCACCCAGTAAGATTTCCCTGTACCTTGTCCTCATATGAATTATGTGCATAATGTCCTTTCTGAAGTAGTGAGGCAAATTAATGTTCAAATTAGGACAATTCTTGCTACTTGAATTTCCTGCATAGCACAGCTCAAAGCAAAACTATTCTCTGTATTTTACTAAAATCATTAACAATGCTTAAGTTTGTTGAGGCTTAATTTTGGTCTTATCTTTAGACACTGCAGGCTGCACTGCTACAGAGTCATTAGACACAGCTAGCAAAGTTAAAGCACAAGAAAAACATTTGCTTCATCAGGAACTAAATGCTGTTATGCTGTTGAGAGTCAAATATTTTTGTGATAATTTAAATAGTTGTGGTAATTTAGGTGGTAGTAGTAAAAAATACATTCCGTATGACTGCTAAAGTAAATTTTGGAATTTTAATGCTTTTAAAAGAAATCGAGAAATTCTAATTCCTCTTTGCAGGCACTTTTATGTTTATGTATGTAACTTGTCTTCTATCTTTCCATTATTCAGAAAATAATGTAATACTTGGCCAAGGTGCTGCCTTTCAGATGCATGTGTAAAGATAACACAGTTAGCAGCAACTCAGAAAAGTATCCCCACTTAACCATACCTGGAAATCAACCTACCCCAACTTCTCCTAGTTCTGTCTTTTTCACTTTTTATATTTTTAAAAAACAGTGCTGACTTATTTTAAGAAAACAAGGACTGCTTTCAACTGTTCCATATTTGTCAGTCTTGCTAATAAGAGCAGAGTGAAAGAATGAAATACAAAAGAGCTTTGACTGAATCCGTAAAGCTGAAAATGCTAAGCAAGGTCCTCTTCTATGTGGGTGAACACGGTATTATACCCATGCAACAAGTTCTTCATCTTTTCAATCTCACACTAATGCTCATATGCGCACCCTTTTCTTAGATTTTACTTCTTTGCTCCTAAGCTGCTTTAAGTATGACATTTGTGCTATTCTTTCCACCTACTCTCAGAAGCCTTTACCCAGTGCTTTGAGGTTTATGCATTTCATTACTTTGGTTAAGCAGCAAGGTGTGGGGTTACTACAAATGAAAAAAATAGTATGGCCTGAAAACACTTCCTGCAAGAATATCAACTGCTTATCTTTCATAGTCAGAATTTTTTATATATCCAAGAAGGGGGATAGTTTGCCCTTCTAGTTTAATTCCCTGGCTTGCTTAGTGCCTTTTTTACTTAAAAAAAAAAAAATCTTTTGATATTCCCGTCATTCTCCTGACATTTGTTTGCTCTGGGCAACTGTACCTTGTCCTTCTCATTCCAAATGACAGTAAGCTCATCCTGGTGACTGTGAGCCAAATGTTTCACATATAAATTGACCCTGGCATGCCACGGAAAAGGGATAGAGAGAGGATGGAGAAGTTCCACTACAAGGAAAACAAACAAGTAAGATTTTCCACCAGGAATCATGACCGTTAACAGGACATTTTCCCCCAGGCAGTAGAAAATTCCTTGGTTTCCAGGGAAACATGGTCTCTGCTCACACACACTCTCCTACCCAGCAGCCACAGTGGCTTCAGTGTGCTGATGTGTGCTCAGCATGAGGAAATGTAAGTGAAAACAGGAACCCTCCCTCTATTTACCAGGAAAACAGGGGTTACCTGCAATAATGAAAAGATTGACAGCTACATGCAGAGTAACTTCAGCAACAGCCAGGGAAGTAATCTGTGTGAAACTGAGATGGCCTTACTCTGGAAGAGGAACAGCTTACAGCACTCAAACAAGTCAGTGCAGTTATCTTCTCTCTTTTCAGATCATAAAGCCTCAACACAAGTGTTTAACACCTCAAGGCAGCAGCCAGTGTGACCAGTGCTCCCTGCAGTACCCAGTACTTAAATTTCATGTTACATACCCACAAAGCAGAAAGAGTATTCTGAAGTGGACATTTCTAACAGCCAAAAGCTATACTGCCAAAGCTATAATAGCCAAAGCTATACTGAATTTAAAGCAAATAAGACCTTAGAAGCCCTGAATTGAAACCAAGATTGAAACCCTTTGGACATGCATTTTGAATATGCATTTTTAAAATCAAATTTATGTAGTTTATTTTATTTTATAGTCTGCTTTGAACACTTATAAAAGACTTGAGAAGCCTACCCTGAATGCCATGACCTCCAGGCAGCTTTGGGAAGAGTCCAGTGTAAGTGCCTGTTAGCTTTATCTCTTTGCCATCCCACAGGACAATGTGCCTCAGCATATGTGTTCTGTTGCCTTTTTGGTAAATTGTCATAAACACAAGTTGCCTTGGAAGAATTTTTAACAAAAAATAGAAGAGGGGAAGCATTAAACCCCAAGTTCTCTGAGAAGTTAAAAACATAAATGCAATTTTGGTACCCCAAAGTCCTGTGAAGTCTGTAGGAATGTGTTTTTAAAAGGTCTGGTGCAATGGTACTCTAAGGCCACTGCTCCCATGCAAGCAACTATTCATTTTACTTGTCGTCATTTCTACAGAAAGTCATCTTTGCAAATAATGGAACACACATAAACAACTGAGTATTCCCTTTACAACAGTCTTTGATTATTATACAATTTGATTTTCTTTTATCCCACAGATTAATCCTTACAACATCCAGAGCCCCACTATGACCCAACACATCCAGCAGATAGCACAAACAACAATAGGTATTTGTGACATCTTTTCTTATTCAGAAAAAGAAACATGTGGTACCGGCATGTTGCCCTGACTTTGCAGTGTTCAGTGTTTTCTTGTTAGACTTTCTCTCTCATGGCCATGACTTGTTTTCTCTCTATTATCTATGTTTTCCTAAATTGTATCTGTGTTTACAAATTCCAGTATATTAGGCGGAGAAATATGATTGACAAATACTTTGACCAAGTGGATTATAGGAGGTGGTGATTTCTACCTCCAATCCACGGTGCTGTGTGAAAACATATAAATAAAGTCGGAGGGCTCTGCCCTCTCTCTTCCTGCTCTCTCTCCTGCTGCGTCTGTGTGTTCTTTGTGTGGCTCTCCTTCAGGCCCTCGGCCTAGCAGGCCTGCCTGGGGAGTGCCATACCTGCATAATAAAAACTGGCAATTGTTGAGTTTGTAACACATTATTTTTCTTATTTCCTATAAATCCTATGTGTGTGCTTCATCTATAGGAGCAAACAAATATAAAATCAAACTAATCCACAGTCAGATGTTTGCCCATGCTACTGGAGAAATCAACGGTAAAACATCTCACGCAGCAGGAGCCGCATTTGACCTTCACTGCTCAGCAGCCACTCCTGAGTGTCCTCCTGTCATAGCCTGCCTTTGCCATCAGAGGATGATACCAACCTGGGCTATGGTCTGTGCCACTTGAATGGCATTAATGTAGCTGGCTCCAGTAAAAGTTAGCTTTGCTGAAACATTGAAATCTCTTTTTTCCATTCTGAGGTAGAGTTTGCCTTTTGCTTCACTCAGATCATAATTTACCTTTTCAAGTTCCCATTAAATGAAAAAAAAAAGAAAAAGGAGAAAGAAAAGACTGGGATTGTTAACATCTTTAAAAACAGGAACATCCTCAACAATAACAAGAATGTTAGAGATACGAGCACTAGAAATAAAGCAGCTTGACTCCTAAAATATTAGACAGGTCTACTTTGTAGTGAGGTATGTAATGACTTACTTGCAGATAGTTACCTTAGAAGACAGTTCTGCTGCACAGGGGAAGTACTGTAGAAAGAATGGGCGAGTCTGGAGTGCTTTTATATTCAGCTCTTCACTAAAGGGAAGAAAAGTACTTTTGTTCAGCAATATTTCAGAAAGTCCACTCTCACTGGCAGCGCAAGTTCATCTGAGTTAGCTCTGAGTCTGCCCCAACTTTTAGATTTAAAAATGGCAGTACCTTCCACTGAACACTTACCAGCCCCCAGTTTTTGATGCATTCATACAAAACTACCACAAATAATAAATAAAAAATCTGTGTATGCATCCCAGGGACAGAATGTAGCCCACTGGACCAGAAATCACTTTGCCATAGCAAATGCATCAGCTTTTTAAAAATGAGAAAGGTACTTTGGAATCTGACTTTGCAAGCACTGTCATGGTTTACAAACTTAGAATTTACAATTATTAGAGATTTTAGCAGAAATTACAAGAATTTTCAATGCAAAGGTCTTTTGCTAGAACTTAAGAAATATCTGAAATACACCAAGGCTGAAAATATCACACCTATTAAACACACTTAGAAGCCTACAGTTTTGTGCAGATACAGCCATACTGACACCAACTTAGAAAACCAAGTCTCCATAATTTTACAAGTTTCAACTGTGCCAAAACAATTTAATAAGGCTTAAACATTTATGTCAAGTTAAGTTATATTTTTAAGTACTTGTCTGGCACAGCTGTAGAGTTTTATGGCCTCTTTTGCTGTCTGCTACTTGGATGCTGTGTGGGCAGGCAGAGTGACAGGCATGCCCCAAGCTGTGAGGGGAGGAATCTGTCTGCAGCCCTTCAGAAACCTCCTGAGGTTTGCAGGCTGTTTGATGACTACTCACTTTATCCAAGTTTTGTTATCCATTTCACCAGTGATTTGGTGATTAAGAGAGTAACTGCTTTCCATGGAATCACAGTGGCCTAATGACATTTTTTATAGTGCTCAGAATGACCCTTTTACCCTTGCTGATCTTTTTTTCTACTGATGGAAAAGGAGAAGTTTGTGTTTTGTTCATAGGTCAGCCTCAGAGCTCCCTCAGTTTCATTTTCAGTCATGACTTCTTGAATTGTCATCTGTGGAGGGGCAAAATAAACAAATCACATGCCATAACTTCTACCCACTATTTCACCTCAACTGAGCACAATCTCTTGACTCACTTAAAATCATGATCTTGACTGAAGTTTATCTTCCAGAAAGGCCTTCTGGGTGCTTCCTAGATGTAAACCAAGAGCCTCAAGAGAGGTTTTCCTTTTCTCGTGTGTGTTTCCATAGCTACTCATTTGCATTAATGATAAATGTTAAGTGTTACTTTCAATGTACCCTTATCTGATTTAAGTCTAAAGCTACTGGTTCTTGTTTATGTCTCCCCCACTCTCATTTTTCATATACTTGAAAGAAATTGCCTTTTTTTCTTTTTTTTTCCTTTTTTAAAAGGAAACCGATAAGGCTCCACTAATTTTTTACTCCAGGGCATTCTCTTCCTCACACAGCTGCTGCATCATCTACAGCTTTATCCTGAAAATGTTAAGAAATCCTTCTGGGAAAGATGACGGCCACTTCCCATACTTCAATATCAACATTGGTGTTTGCCAGAGTCTGTGGGAACAGTAATTTCTGAAGCCCCCTGGTTATACTCATGCCTTATACATGAAAAAGGCATCTCAAGAATTACCATCTCTGCTTTGCTTTTCTGTCATTCAAACAGTTAGAGGATAAAAGACATTTTGCTAAGTATTAACGGGGAAGAAGAAGTGAAAAAAAGCTTACACCTTTCAATAGAATGTTGGCATTAAATATTCCCTTGAAACACTGATACTTAATATGCAGGTTTAATATTGATCTAATGTTTAGGTTCAGGAAGGTTGACCTTTACTTTTGCATCCTAGCTACATATCCTGTTACTTGAAGAGAAGGTGGTGGAGCACTTGGAAGTGTTTTTCTGTGTACTACCCTTCAAAAGGGAAGGAGACATTTTAACTAATACTTCTTTCTCAGAAGGGATAAACAGGTACAGTCTTTGTTGATCCTATCAAGTAGTTTAGAATATATATCTACTGCTCTTTATTCAACACTGAAGCATTTTAGGTATTTGTGCTACAAGTGGTTTAACAAGCCAAGGAGTTCTCTAGGTATGAAGGACAGGTGTTTTCTACCAAAAGTTCCTTCTACTTTTGTGAGCCCTATCAGCTGCAAAGTGACAGTAAATATGTGCCTTCCTGAAACTATTAAACCTGAAACTGGGAATTTCAGGTACCTGAGCTGTTTCCTTGGAAACAGACCACTAGCTCTGTGCTTAAGTTAAATGAGGATTCAGATAAACTGGGCCAAGTCAGCTCTCAGCTGCACTTGTATAAACCTGGAACAATTTCACTGAGGCCACTGGAAGTGCTCTGGATTAATGCAAAGGTAACTCAAGTGACAGCTGAAATCAAAGCATAGCAAGTTCTGTGGTGCATTACCTTAAGAAAGAGGGGAAGTCCCAGGTGATGGAGAAGTGATACTGAATGCTTCACCTCTGCCATGAACACAAATGTACCAAAGAGTTCAATGTCTGTGTCAATATCCACTGTCACAGTTACATCCTTGTCATCATACTGGATTTCACAGATAGTTTTGGCTTGGTTTTCTATATAGAAGGGACAAAATAGTGCAAATTTCAGCAGCTAATTTTTGAGAAATTTCAGTACTGCCTGGATAAAATCAATCCAGCCAGCTTTTGGGTTAATACATTCATCAAGAAAAAGTCATCACTCAGGATTACAAGAACTTTGGCCTGTGTTTGGGGGAGGGCAGAGTTTTTCTGGATGTCCTTAAACTTTGTCCTTACAAGGTCTTGTGGTAATAGAGTTTGTCTACCCACATACAGTATTAAGTGGCAAGTCAATTCCTGTCAGGAATGTGTTTGTGCAGCTAGATCTGACTAATCCATACAGCCAACTGCATCTCTGGCCTGAAGCAGCCTCTTCCAGGGAAGAGCTCTGAGCTGTTCTGACCTCCAGTGACTCCTTTGGTTCCAGCTACAGCAGCTCAACCATGCCCAAAGAGCATGACCTGAAGACTTTTCCCCACTTTCCTACCAGCTTTTAATTTTTGTAAAGGAAAATTCAAGACTGTTAAAAGATAAAAATGAGACGAGAGATGTGAGACCCCCCCAAATTCTTTATGATAAGACAAAACACGCAGAAATGCATGCAATCATGCAGTGACTGTGGCTGTCCTGAGAGCGACCTCTCATCCTGCTACTTTTTTCTGAATGGATGAAAGGAGATGCCACTCATTAGTATTGATTCAGTGCCTGCTAACCTCAGTAATTCCTGCTCTTTGGTGCTCTCACTGTTGTTGAGTTTTCTTCAACATGAATATATTCCCCTGGGGAATCTGATCACAGTGTAAGAGAGATGTGCAGATAGGATTTAAGCCAGGGCTAGCTTTGAGGGTACACTGGCTTCATCAACTAATCGCAGATGCAGTTTCAGAATGACAATTTTACTTACATGCAAGATAAAGCTTCTTTTTAGGTACTACCAGCAAATCTTAGTCAGGTTGTAGCTGCTGAAGGAACAGCTGAAACATCCTCAAAGAGCTATTATAGAATAAAAAAAGCTGCCAGGAATGGCAGATACCCACCTGATTTGTGTAAACTGAGAATCAAGTTGATTGCCTTAGGGTAGCCAGATGCCTGGAGTGCCTCACTGCTGTGTACACTCTGGCAGAAGATATCCACTTGGTGGCCAACATAATAGGAATTTATGATGTATGTGATTGATGTTTCTCCAGCTGCAATGTGCACATATCTCTCTTGAGTAGTGTTTCTCTCTTGAAAAACCACATCTATCTAAAAAATGACATGCAGATATGAGTTCTCAAAACAATATTTAAATACTATTTAAGACAGGAGAAAATGGAAGTGAAATAAAGTTCTCTCTAGTCTATAATTTTGTCAAAATCTATCCATTAACAAAAAGTATCTTGGCTTTTCCTCAATCATCTTTGACTTTCCAGTATGAAGCTCATTCAACTGAATGAATGCCAAGCCATGCCAGCCTCACTGGTCCATGTCTAATTCTCATTAGGTTCTTTTTTATCTCACAAACACAATTAGCTTTATATAAAGGATACTTAATCTGCACCTACTGACAACATTTACCAGAGAGCAGGTACTCCAATACTTCCTTGAAAATAGCACCCACAGAAATACTTCCCATTAAAATTCCCATTAAAGAGCACAGGAGCAATATTCCAGTCCCTGGTGCAATGTGCTCAAGCTATTCTCCTGAAGAGTTACCATATCAACAATACCCAATCTAACATTTATCAGAATGGAAGAATCTCATCCAGAATGCAGTCAAGGAGAGATTTTCTGTTTCAGTAGTTCATGTTTTAGCCATCCAAAGTTTTTAAATATCAGAAAATCTCAGCTTTGATCTTGTACCTTACAAAATAGTAGTTTTCATTCAAGCCATTGGCTTGAATTACATCATTATACAGGACAATAATTATAATTTAAAAACAAACAAAACAACAAAACCCCAAAACTACCTGTAAAGTTGATGGGATTCTGGCTTGTAGTAGCCATGACAAAGTGTGATGTAAGTTCCCTGCTATGCTGGTACATGTTTCAAAGACCTGGATTTATCCTTCAAGAACTGTTAGGTGAGCACCATAAAGCACTTTCAGTCTAAAGCTCCTGGTCACTTTGAGGTTCAAGACAGCCTATGTGTAACAAAAGTAAATTGTGAAAATACAAAATTGTAAAAGTTAGAGCTCCTGCTGGTCAGGGTTCTTTCCTTGGTTGGGACAGTATCATCTCAAAGATGTGTCAAAAATGAATCTTGTATCATTTTATAACACCACATAGATAAAAATGTCCCTTTTACTTTAGAATTCAACCATTTAACATGTATTGCCCAGTATGGCCATGCCTTAAAGCTATTCAAGCAGTGTCCTGGTTTCAAAGACA
>VYZT01019334.1:0-21693 GCA_013400735.1 Pomatostomus ruficeps | reverse complement strand
ATAAGCAAAAGAGATAGCACTCAGCCGGAGCAGCAAGACGCTTATCTGACCAAGGTGCTGGATAAAGCTTGTCCCACAGAATCCCGGGCAGTTTTGCGGACCCCAGAAGGCGATAAATAAGAAATCACAGCCAACAATTTACTCATTTTCATTCTGAGGATATAATATTTTTCTCCAATTCTGGGCATTTCTTTGAAGGCTCATAAGTATGTCTTATGAATAAAGTCCTTTCCCTCCCTTTGGACTGAACTATTAATGGAAGGGGAGAACCAAAATATTATTTTAGTAAGAGTTATAGGGATATAAACAACTAGGAAGGCATAAGAACAGCAGATGTCTTGGGGGAAAAAAAAAAGGATGCTGAGAACCCATCCACTCCTATACAGTTTGAAATCTTTACTTCAAATTAACACTTGTCTGGTCCCCTAGGTTGAATATCATCCTAGAGTGGGTGCACACTGATCTCCTGGAACACAGTTCATAGAATCATGGACTCATAAATTTGGGAGAAGACCTTTAAGATCATCAAGTTGAACCATTAACCCAGAACACTGTGTTCATCCCTAAACCTTGTCCCCAAGAATGACAGTTTTGAGTTTATTTTAATCTGAATGGATTAAATCTGCATTCCCCAGAATGAGAACCTAAGTACAGGAAGTGGATATGATCAGATTTACTGCAGAAGTATGCCTCTGATCCAAAGTCAAATACTCATGTAGATGTACAGACAGGCAATTCCTTCTTTAGTTTTATTGGCAGATTCAAGTAGCTGTCAAAATATGAATTATATTCACAATATGATGAGGGCTTTTTTCTTTCTATGTAAAGTGATGAATCCTACTCAGTGGTTTGTTTTTCTTTATTTTTCTTTTATTTTTTAATAAATAAGATGCTTTTATGAGTTGCTACACAAGCAACTATTTGTGTTTGTGTGAATATGTGCATTATGAATATTTTGTTGGATTTTAGATGTAATTATTTTTCATTTGAAAGAATATAGACATGAAAAACACAGAAGAAATGCACGCAATTTATTAAAAATAAAAAATCTGCAATACTTACCATGATGTGCTGGGTCAAGCTTGGCAAAAAGCTTAATGCCCACCAATTCGTTTGTTCCCTCACACCCCCAGGTGCTGCAGTGTGTTCCGTGGGGGCACCGAGCGTCTGTCGCAGTTTCAGGTGCTGTCCAGGCTGCTCCAAGGCACAGGTGGGCTGGCAAAGTTTCTGTAGGAGTTCACCTAGTCCACCGATGGTACAGGCATGCTGAAGAAGGAGAGACAAGGCAGAGGGGCTATCCCAGATGGTTTATTCGGCACTGAATTGTGGTGGGGAAGCACTGGCACAGCATGTTACAGATACATAAATACAGACACGAGGGGGCGGGGGGAGGATGCAACATCCAATGGGGGGAGAGCTAGGTTTGAATTTGGCAGGCTTTGTGTGGGATTACACAATACAGAGCCCTCCGTGGGGTGGAGAACCGATACCAGGGTAGGGGGAGGGGACATAGCAGAGCCTGGCCATGAGACAGACTGAAACTGGCCAGAGCACACCGCAACACCCAGGGACATGCAGAGGAAAAATAGGAAGAACAGTTGCAAGGATGGCCGTGTGCCAGGATAGACAGAAAAACAGCTTATATACCATTGTGAGAAGAAGAAACTTGAGGAAAATGAATTTTTTTGCTAAGTAAAATGACTCTTTAATTAGTGATTTGTACAGTGGAAAACAAAAAGTCAAAAAATAAAAGAATATCTTTCCTTCTTTCCTATCCCAGGTTCACCTTTACTCCTTTGCCTCAGAGTCCTCTCCTCACCCCAAATGCTGCAGGAAGATGAGATGGTGGGGATTACAGTCAGCACACTTTTTGCTGCTGCTTCCTCATATTCCTTTCCATTTCTCCACTGTGGCCTCTACAACAGGATGAAGGGACTATCTGCTCTGACACCTGGTGCATCTCCTGTTCCTGGAAAAACTTGTGTCCAGCACAGGGTAGCCCTGAACTCTTCTAACAGAGGCCACCCCTGCAGCTGCCCACTTCCAATACCTGGGCATGTCAACCTAATGCACATGAATATTGTCTTTTATTGTCTATTCTCTTTCTTAGAGATTATGTATGTCTAAAAGGCAGAGGTTAGAGAACTAGCATCATGTTTTCTCCACCCTTTTTAACTCCTCTTGAAAAAGAATATCATATAAAAATAGAGAAGAAATGGTTATCCTGTAATCCACACTAGTAAAGAATGAGCTGGAACTCTACCCACAGTTTTGGGCAGGAGGTTTAAAAAAATTATATATATAATAGGAGGGAGTTTAGAGGAAACACAAAGAAATAATAAAAGGTTAAAAGGTTTGAAAAAAAAGAAGACATTTGAGAAAAGGTTAACTGAACTGGTCATATTCATTCTATAGACAAAGAAGACTGAAAAGACATATTATTGTCCTTTAATCCAAAAAGCTATAGTTTAAGGAAGTCAGGGACCAATTGCTCCCCTTAGATAGTCAGAATAGAAAGAGGAATTATGAGCTTCAGTGGCAGAAGGGAATTTTGGATTAAATATTAGGACTATATCTTAAAAACTATGCTAACAGTCCAGGAAAAGACTGAGTTGCAGAGGGCGAAGTGTAATTGGTCTTGCTAGAGAAATTCGAGGTTAGGGTTTGACACTCACTCATAAGAAATGTTTTAGTAGTCCGGAAATCAAATTTGTTGAACTACCAAATAATCTTGACCAAATGAACCATCTAGCCCAAATCATCACTCTGTGTTTCCATGTCTTGTGAAAGGAAAGCATTCTGTCATTGCAAAGCAGAGTGTGCTGTGTCTGCACATTGGGGGAGGGAGGTGGTGCAGTCCTAATATATCTGTTTACTTTCATGAAGTGGTTGCCTTAATGCACATTCTAGGCAAGTGTGTCTGTTAAATTCTTTCCTTATTTGTTATTAATTCATGATGTTTGTAGGGTTATAGACACAAAGTGGTGAATAAAGCTTTCTATTTAACTGCAGGATGAGAACAGCAAGGACTGTCAGCTTTTTCATATTGTCTCATCAATGCATTATATTTCCATCTGAGAAGGTAAGAAGAAAATTTGGGTCTCCATACCCAGATATCTTCCTACTGGGGTTACATGCAGATAAATTTTACTTGTAGCATGCACTCTATCACTTATTCTAAATCAATGTTATCAACCATTTTCTTATTGTTATTGTCTTTTTTCCCCTAAGAATAGTAAGTAGAAATTATTTTTAAAATATTGTATGATTTTGCATGCAAACATCCCTGTTCTGAAATGAGATCTGCATACATATTTAATAAAAAAATCATTAAGAATCATCCAGTAGTCATTAGGAAGTCATTAGTCATCATGTGCACAGAGAAATATATCGACAAAGATACTGGTAAAAGACTAGTATCTTAAATAGAGTTTCTAGATTTGAAACAAATTTTTTTATCTGTATATAACTGTTGTGGCAATACCTTGCCCCAGATGGCAACTAAGTATCACACCATACTCAACCCCCTACCCTCCCCTTCCAGTGGGATGGGAAGAATCAGGAAAAAACTAAACCTCATGGGCTGAGATAAGACCAGTTTCATAATTGAAACAAAGTAAAATACAATCTTACAGCTAATAATAATTGTAAAGAAAAAGAGAGAGACAGAAATTAAACCCAATAAAGACAAGTGATGCACATTGCTCACCTGCTGACTGAGCCAGCCCAGCCCCAAGCAGAGAACAACCCCTTGCAGCCAACTCAACCCAGTTTATACACTGGACAGGATGTTCTATGGAATGTCATATCCCTTTGGCCAGTTCAGCTGTCCTGACCCTGCTGCCACCCAGCTTCTTGTGCCCCTGCTGACTGGCAAAGCATGGGAACCTCAACAGTCCTTGACTCGGGAGTAAGCACTACTTAGCAACAACTTAAACATCAGTGTGTTATCAGCATTATTCTCATACTAAACCTAAACCATAGCATTGTACCAACTACTAAGAAGAAAACTAATTCTGTCCCAGTCAAAATGAGGACAGTAACTCAGAGAAACCATATTAAGTAAACTGACTAGAATATATAAGCCTCAACCAAAAACTGGCATTAAGCCCTCACCGGGTGTTGTTCTGTGTGACTCAGAATCCTAACCTCAATATAAGATGCAGCATTCTGATTTTATTTTTCTAGGGCATTATATTATACTGATGTAAATTGGTGCTTTTTAATGGAACTACTTTTTAATTATATGGGTTATTTATATTTATTATTCCAATGAAGCCATCTTCTCTGAAGATGATACTTATATCTTATGAGGTAAAACAAAATCCCATACCTGCACACCCCTGAATCGATTCTTGTGGCATGAAGCCATCTCTGTTAAAATATATATTACAGTTATTGAGTTGTATTTTATTTCTGACATCTGGTCTGCACAGTCTGACATTTATTGGATGATTTTATTTTATTTCATTTCATAGGTGTTAACTTTTTCAGTTTGAACCTTTAGGTTTTCTTACCTTTGCTTTCCTTATCTCCACCATCTTTTTTCTGTTACAGTCAGGGATTGGGGCAGTTTCACCCCGTTTTCCCACTCCAGGCATTGTCCCCTTGCAGGAATTCTGCCAGTGCTCCCTGAGGCGTGCAGTTCTTCTTGTCAGCTTGCCTCACAGACCCATGAGAACTGAACATTTCAGAAGCTGATCTCAACCAATACTTGTCTTCCAACCACACTTTTTCATGACAGACTGGGAATATGCTGAAGCACATTCTGCTACCTTGTTGTTTTTGTCAGTCTGTTGTGTGGTTAGAGAGTAAACTGTGGCTTCTTAGATTATGATTTGCATCATCCAAAGCTACAGAGAAATAGAAATGTATTCCTTTACATGTACATCTTTGGCAATATATCATATAAAACAGTCCTAAATGGGAATTTGGATTTCTTCAACAGCACTTTGAAGGCATGAAAAATATATTTTATTTTCATACAAAGACCCATTTTATCTTCACATATAATGCATTTCCAAACTACTGTCTCTCTTAACATTGGTTTCTCTGCCCACTTTGCTGCTTGTAAGGCCATATGATAATAAAATTGCCAGAAGTATTATCTCTCACACTGTGTAGGCAATATTGGTATTTCCTACCAAAGATATAAAGATAGTTATTTGGTTCCATCTCTAAAGATAACCTTCCATTACTATATAAAATAAAAGTTTACATGGAATAGCTATTACTGACTTTATTTTCTGAATGTTTCCTTACTTTACCAGTTTCCATAACAGAAAATATAAGGATAAAAACTCCCTACAATATTGTGTAATTGGCATAGCAACTGTCTGTTAAATAGTATGTGCTATAAAAATTATAAAGGAAACTGTTGTGTTTTTTTCAGCTCTGAAACTACAGTAAAAACTGCAGCCAAAGGTTTATGTTGAAAATAACTGTAAGGAGAAACAAAAGGAAGGGAAAAGAAACTTGGGAAGAATTTGGGATTAACCTCTTCCTAGGAGTGCTTCACAGTCTTGCTGAGAGGGAATTTTTGTTGTTATTTTGGATTTTTTCCCCTTCCTGATAATGCATACTAATATTTGCTTTTTGGAACCTGAGAATTATGATTTTTATTTTCTTATGGTTTTGAAGTTTGTGGTTTGCTTTATTTTTCTGTTTTTTCAAAAGCGTGTTGCTAGTTTTTACCCAAAGATTCATAACACCTGCATTCATAGAAATAGTTTTCTGTATTCTTGTTCATTACAAAAGAATTTTACTTAACAGCAGCCTAACAGCCTACCAACCAGGAAATGCAGGTTTCTTGTTTTAATTACTATTGAATAGGAAGAAAGAGGATTCAGCTATTCAGCTATACAGGCAAAGAGGGTTGTTATCAATAATTTGCACTGAAAAGACAGTTTTGTTTGATGTCTTTTTTTGTTCCAGTCTGAAATTAACAGGTTAGTTTTGACTACAAAGTTAACACTAGTAGGCTCATTGGAAAATGGAAGAGTTCAGATTTCTATAAAAGACATTTAACAACAACATTAGTTGAACAAAGTTAGTTGAACTAAGGCAAAGTTTTGAGATGCGATCTTGGAGTAGTAAGGTTTGTGCCTTCCTCAAAGGAGCTGTAGGACCACACCCATATTATTGGAAGAAATGATGCCCATAAACATTCTTGACACTAATGTCATTTAGCAAAGAAAAATCTTCATCCTTATTATTACATTCCTTGATCCTCCAAATATAGTGGTGGCATCTAAAATACTTGTTGGAAATGTTCGTTTTACTAACACATGAAATATGCACAGAAATTGTTTAGGACAGTAAACATTTACTTGAGCTAAAAGCTTGTCATAGATCATTCTAGGAATTAATAGCACAGAGAGCTGAGCTCAGTACATGGGAATGTTGTCTGGAAATACACAACTTGCAACAGCTTCTTCAATACGTGTGCTACCTGCACACACAATTTTCTGATTTCACATGTAGAGCCCTGTGTTCCTTGATTTCTACATCTAATTTCTTCCAAAAGTAGGAGAATGCTTTTTCCCACCAGGACAGAAAAGTGTTTTCTTGCTACTTCATATATTTGCAGTCATTCCTTATAGCTACAATACTTACCTTATATAAATTAATTTTTTCTCTTGTCAAAGCAGATCCAAAGCCCCAGTAGCTGTCAGAAGGCCATAGTAACCAGACTACGGATAAGTGTGGCCCTGGCACTTGCTCTCAAGATGATTCTCTTTAGTGTAAAGAATGTTTTGGTAAAGGTAGGGATAACAGTCTGATCAATATTCCTTACCTTAACATCCAGACATATCCCCTTGTTCATCCACACACAACCCAATTCAGAGTTGTGCACTTGCTGCTTTTTTGGGAGCACTGATCAGGAAAAGGCACTATGCAGAAGTAACTTTATTGTTACATCCTTATTTATCAGAATTGGAATGGCTGCCATCATGTTGCCATCATGAAGCAACTGTCTTGTCTGGCTTTCATTCAGTAGCAGCCTGACATTCTGGCACAGTCTTGAGACTTCAAGTTTGGTTGCTATTCCTGTTGTTGTTATTTCTTGTGGTTCCTGATCTCAGGTTGGAAGTGGATGTGTGTACAGAGGAGAGGAGGTGGCAAAGAAAGCTTCATTGGGAGGTTCTTTAAACTCAGCCATGAAAAATTTTGCAATCAGCAATAATTGAAAGCAGATTGGAAGCTGGAATTTTGATATACATTTTGCACTTAAAGATTGGTCTAGTACCATGTCCTAAACTGTTGTTGCAAAGTTTTCTGAAGTCACTGTAAAGACTCTCAATGAACTCAGGCAAATTTACTTTCCAACTTTAAGAGTAGATTAGGTATTTCCTTACTTGGTCAGTGCTGAGGTAGTGCCTCACAAAGTGCTATGAGGCACAGGGAAACTTTCTGCAGCATCCTAAGCCTAACACTGATTGACTTATAGCAGATATAACATATAATACATAGGAGTCTAAAATGTTTCTACCCCCAGACTTTTTTCCTCTCAGACTTCATGAAAAAGGTTGATTGTGGCCAGAGGCTCAACACAGGTAAAATTAACATGTAGATACAGACAGAAGCAAGAATGAAGAGAGAGCAAGCAGTTTAGAGTATTTAGCTAATGCTCAAAATATGTAAGACTTCAGGGCTTGAAGAAATTTATATTAGAGAATTACAGGACTTTTCATTCTTATCTCTCAACTCCTACTTATTATTTTTGAGAAGTGAGGAGGGTTGATTTAAGTGTGAGAGTCCTAAGGAATGATACTCCTCAATTAAACCAGATTCCAGTAAAGGGGAAAAGAGGAAGCTGTAAAAATCTGTACAAATAAACAGAGAAACAACACATAAAAATATTCCACTAGCTAGTTATTAAACAAACAATATTCAAGTACAGAGAACACAATAGTGAAATAAGAATCATAAATTACAGATTTGTCAACAGCAAGCTATGTAGAACTATCTCAATTGCATTTTTTAAGAAGTGAGAAGGATGAGATAGGGTTGTTAGAAATCCACAGGAATCTTTATCTGGTAAAAGCTGTTGACACAATCTTATGTGTTCTACATGTCATAATTGTAAAGGGGATGATTGATCAGTTGGAAAGAAAGAAAGAAAGAAAGAAAGAAAGAAAGAAAGAAAGAAAGAAAGAAAGAAAGAAAGAAAGAAAGAAAGAAAGAAAGAAAGAAAGAAAGAAAAATAAAAGACCCTTCATTAATAGCTATTTTCTCAAACTGAAAAAAATGTTTCAAATTAGGTCTCCCGGGGCAGATCTTCACAATGCAGTGCTTTGTTACAGAAAACTAAGCTCATGCAATACTGTTCAAAGGCATTCTCAGGAATGCACCATCTTCAACATTGATTACTTGCTTTACAGATACACCTGTTCTTATTTTGAACACAATTTACTTACAGCTAATAGCAGTATATTTATCCAGCATGGCATTACACTGAGTATCCAATGAACCTGTCTTAAAAAAAATATTATTTATTATTTCCATTAATGTCTTGTATGGTGAAACAGGAAAACCCACTTAAATATGTGGGCTGTCACCAATCCTGACAGGATTATGAAATACATAAAGAATGGGATTAGAATTTAAAATGATCATGAGCCATTGCAGAAATGGGCTGAAACTGATAAGAGTAAATTCAATATAAAAGTAGGAGTAATGTAATATTAAAAAGAAAACAAATGTGTAAATCTAAAATGGAGATATGAAAGGACCAAGTTAAGGATGAGTAAAAACATGAGGTTAATTAAAAAAACAAATCTCATTTTGAAGTGTATTAAGGAAATGGTTGTTAAAAAAAGTCATCTGAATATTTCTTTTCTCCTCAATAAATCTAACCTGTAAATTTTCTGTAATCACTGCAAGATTCTTTCTTAAAGAGTATCCATTGCCCTAAGAAACTATTTTTCTTTCTTATATGATAAAGAATTACACCTCTAAGACACATGGAAGGTAAACCTTTTAATAGTCTCATTTTGTTTTGTTTTCAAACCCTTTTAAATAAAAACTTGAAACAATTATAGAAACTTCAAAAGCTCAAAAGATACTTAGATGCTGTGGCAAAACAGGCAAATTTTACCTGCTTGTAAAAAAAGATTAAAGAAACTCAATTTGTTTGATCTAGAAAAGTGACGTTTGGTTTAGACCATAATACCAGTTTTTGTATGCATAAAGGATCAGCACTGAGAGGACAGCAACTAGTTGTTTTTCAGATCAATGAAGAGCAGGACAGAAAAATGACATATCTAATTTTCACTCAAGCAGATTTCCATGAAACACTGAACTATCTTATTCTGGGAGCCAGGCATATGAAAGTGACAGAATAATTTATTATTCAGCACACAAAGAAAATTGTATCAAAACCATGACCATTCATTTCTACTGGACTCCTTGTAAAATAAACTGGAACTGTAAAATAAATATATGTATCAAAGTCTGGTCCCACTTGAGCAATTGGCTTTGCTGAGATGTGTCTCTGAAATTATTCCAATTACATAGTGAAAGTGCATATTTTTCTCTGGATCAAATCCCCAGTAATCTTGCAGGTTTAGTAGAAATGCTGAAGGAGGAAAATTCAAATTTAACTAACAATCATTTTGTGAAATCTGAATGCGATTTGAAGCAAAAGTTCAAAATACACATCAGAAAATCAAAAGGAACTAGGTAGTTTAATGAAGTCTCATTCTGGGAAAAAATAAAAGGAAAATACAAAGGGAATCTCTTCCTTTTGATGTGAGAGAAGTATAAACCTTTACCAAAAAACAGTATATGCATTTTGATGTGACCAATGTAACAGTAAAAGACATACCAACCATTGTGATATCCCACATAGTTAAAATTACCTGTGCTACTACACAAAGAATAAAATATTCCTCACTTTTCCTTATAAATGAAATAGAAATGTTTGTAACAATTATCTTTCCATCTCTTTTTCTCTCCTGTCACTGCCTGCATCTTCTCCTTATTATTTTCTTCTTTAATCCCTGCCCACTCATACCTAACTCTCACTGACAATAAAAAAATTTTAAGTGATAAATCTTTAATCCAATTCTGAGCACACAGAGATTTTCTGATCAGGCTTACATTTGGCAAAAGATAAGTCCAAAACAAAAGAGCAGACAAAAAGATGGCTTAGCCTCTTACTGTCCTAAGGTCTCACTTCTGAATCCCAATTTATTATGACTTCCTGTTGTCACAACACAAAGCAGGCCTTAAGAAATCTAGCAATCTAAGGAACCTCACACACTAGTGTTGCACTACACATTGATCTGATCATAATATATGTCATAAAAATGCCATATATGATATACAAAATTGAATGAGGTATGTTTATTTTTTAGTCTATATTTCTGAATCAATTGCACTTGCCCTCCACCTGTGTAATCTGCTCATTTTCCTCATCAGTGCAGATCATCTTGATGCATCCTGTTCAGCTTCAGGATTTACCAATGTAAAGACAGCTTTTTGTTAAAAGGAATAATTACCTCAGCACACAAGCTAATGAAGTCTATATAGAAATTCATAAAAAATAGCTGTTAATTTAAGGAAACAGAGACCAAACCAGGTTCCTCTTTTTAATTACACTTCCTCAGCTGAAATAATGGTAAATCATGATTGTAATAAGTATTGAAATTTGTTTACTGCTGAGTGTTATATCTGAGATGAGAAAATTGCTTTGATTATTAGAAAATATATGATTTCTGAGATTTCAGAAGGAGCAGAAAGCTGTTGCCCATTCACAAGAACTAGAAGCATTGGTCATCTCATTCCTAAGGATACATCCAGTTGTCCATGGTGAAAGTTTGAAAATCTCTGCTTGCAGAGGGGTCACTTTTCCTTTTTTTTTTTTTCAGTCATTTCATCTGTAACCAGGGATGTTGAAAGAATTTCAAAGTAACAAAACATATAGAAGACAAGATCATCACCAACGCTGGTGAAACTGAAGTTATTTGCGGTGACAGCACTAAATGATCTTCTTCACAGTGATGGGGTGAGGTGCTTCTGGCTGAGCCAGGGGCTGAAGTGCACAGGAACAAGATTTTCCAATTCAAGGCCCAGCTGCAAGCAACAGTAGACTTTTCCCTGACTTGCCCTTTTGTTGCTTTTGAAGCATTATGCACAAAGTGTTATGCATATCACATGAAATGGGATTCAGCTAACATAAAAACTAATATTTTAGCTACTGACAAATAGTGTCTGCACAACTTTAAGGCCTTGCTTTTTCACTGCTGCCCCAGAGAGCAGACTGGGGATGAGCGAGGGGATGGGGGTGAACCCAGCTGGAACAGCTGATTCCAGCTGACCAAAGGGATCTTCTATACCATATAACATCATGGTCCCCAATAAAATTGGGGGGAATTTTTCTAAAATATCTGCTGCTTGGAGACTGGTTGGGCATTGGTCTTGTGGTGGTGAGCGATTCCTCTTGTACCACTTACAGAATCACTGAGGTTGGAAGAAACTTCTAAATCATTGAGTCCAACTGTTACTCTAGAACTATGTTAGTCCACCATGTTCACCACTAAACTGGCACTTCAAGTGCCATATCCACATGTTTTTTGAACCCTTTCAGGGATGGTGAGTCCATCACTCCTCTAGGCAACCTGCTACCATGTCTGATCAGCCTTCATCAATTAAGAAATATTATAAGAAATATATTAAATATATACCCATGTTTCTAATGTGTTCCAAAATCCACCAGAACAGTTTTATCAATGAGAAACTTAAACAGTTTATACTAAACTTATTTCTATCTCTCACACTTGCACTTGATCTTTATCTTGACCCACAAGTTCTTTTGTTTTCCCTCTCTGATTCTCTCCCTCATCCCTCTGGAAGGGACAACTAGTATCTGCGTGGAGGCTTTACCCATGTAAACCCACTACATTCTCAAAACTTTAACAAAGTTCTGAAGAAAACCTGAAATTTAAAAAAATTATTACTAACTTTGTCAAGGTTTTCTTTTTCAAAGGTATAAATACAGCATACTAAAATTATTGATTTACTATTGTTTTAAAAACTCATAAGCATTATCATGAATATTAATTGCTTTGTTTGCCACCCCATTTTAACTGCAGTCAATGGAAGAGTATTCAATGAATAAAGAAAAAGCTCTTATACCATAACACGGACAAAGATCTATCCCATTGCTGCTTCATCTGTGTAGTTTACTTTTTTCACAATACAGTGAGTATACAATAGCTGCATATACAGAATGAAAAATGGGGTTTCAGGCCAGTTTCAACTTGAATGAAACTCAAGTCTCCAAAGTAAAAAATTGCGTATTGACCTCTTACGGCCAAAGTAATAAAAATATACTGTACCTCAACATTAGATTTTTTTATAGTTCCCAAGTCTGAATAATTTTCTAATATCACTGAATTATTTCACATCATCTATGAGGATTTATATTTTGGGTTGAGAAAACATGATGTCTGTAATATTCTGTAGAAGCTATACAACAAAATACAGAAAAAGAAAAAGGGAAAAAAATACTCAAGTTGATATTGAACTGTGCATGTAAGAGCAGAATGAATACATTCCTGGAAGACAGAGAGTAAAGTACAAGGTCATCAGACTGTATCTTGAGAATTGATTAAGCCACAATATTTCAAGTTGCTCATTGCAGCTGGGTTGCTTTGTTTATGCAAGGAAATCAGTAAATTCCACTGGGACTATTGCAACATCCATACTGCCCCCTCTAAGAAGCTTACAACTTATATGTTCTTTTCAAAAAAAAAAAAAAAAGCCCCAAAACATCAAACTCAGAGGATGCAGTCCTGTCAGAACTTCTGTCCATATTAATTAAAGAGTATGAATAATCCTATTTGGATCTTCAATTGCTGTGAAGAACCAGATGAACATTTAAGCCTTGGATAGTTTTGCCTGCGTCACTGAATTTGGGGATGGCTTAAGGCTGAAATTCATCCCCCCACAATTTGCATATTTAACAGTTATGTATTTAATCTAATCAAGTTGTAAAATATGTCTCTTGTGGAGAGAGTTAATGTGACTCTTTTCTGGAACATACATCATTTAACTCCAGCAGAGACACTTCAGGCTCTTTCGGCATTTCTTAAGTTGAACTTAGTAACAAGCTGCTACTGAAATGGATTCTTCTATCTCTTCCACCTTTCCCTGTGGATTCCTCTTTCTTGTGCAAGCATAAGGATTAAGGTACCAGTTTGACTGAGCTGCTTGAAAACTAATCACTATTCTGCTGGGTTTGCTTTAGGATGAGCCTCTTCCCTGGAGCAGTGAGAATTGATTCTGGAGCCAGATGTAGGAGGAAGACTTCTCTCTTTTTGCCAGAAGCCCTCAGTCAGACTGGTTTAAAATTTTATGGCATAGTTGCTTTGATTCATCGATTATATTTAATTGAGTTTATTTAAGATCAGGCTGTTTCTGACAGTGATTTTTTTTCTTCACTTTCCTTCTAGCCTCTGACATATTTTCTGCTGCTTTCCTATTGGTGGTCCTGTTAGGAACTGGTCTAATCACCGAGGAGTAAAGAGAACTAACTCTCTGTGAGTAACATAGAAAGAACTTTGAATGTTCGAAATATTCCCCAAAAACGAGATAAAAACCAAACGAGATTAAAAGTTGATGCAAAAAAATTGATATATTTTTATTTAATAGTAAAAGACACAAAGAGAAAGAAAGAGAAAAGTGGAGAAAAGTTAGAAAAAGCCAAGGTTGTTTCAAAAAACATAGGATAGGTCACCACCACACTGTGCTACCTTTGTTGCTGCTGAGACGGGGTGAGGGGAGCGGAGCAGTTTTTGCCTTTTTTTTTTTTTTTCCTGGTACTTGAAGCTTCTTATCTGCCCTCTCAGATCCCGAGAGCAGTTTGGCTGGAATGCAGCGGCCCATGCCCNGCCAAGGTTGTTTCAAAAAACATAGGATAGGTCACCACCACACTGTGCTACCTTTGTTGCTGCTGAGACGGGGTGAGGGGAGCGGAGCAGTTTTTGCCTTTTTTTTTTTTTTTCCTGGTACTTGAAGCTTCTTATCTGCCCTCTCAGATCCCGAGAGCAGTTTGGCTGGAATGCAGCGGCCCATGCCCCGGGATGCAGGCGCGGTGCTCGATGGCTGCAGCCGAACCTCGGTCCGACCGCGGTGCTCCCAGCACGGAGCGCAGGAGCGGGACAGGGGATCCACAGCTCACTCCTGGACTCGGGCCGGGGGTGCGGGATCGGGGGGTTCACCCCAAGCGGGAGGCGTCGGCTCCAGGAAGGCTCAGGGTGTCTCGCAGAAGGTGATGGAAGTGTGGGGGTAAGGCAAAGGTCAGGGATTCTGCCCCTCGCTTTCCCTTCCACCTTTGCACCAGTTTCGCCTTCCTTTTCATGGGCCTCTAGGCGGGCACTCACAGTCTATCCCGCACGTAGTTTTCAGGTGTTCGGTGATCATGGTAAGTGCACACAATGACGAAGCACTTTTGGAAGTCTTTCTTTTATTGTCAGGCTCCTACAGGTCCATACTCCTGTGTAAGGACAAAGGCAGCAAGGAAAAATACATGTGTGCAGTTTGATCACCAAATTGTTCAATTCACGAGTCAGCCAGGGTTATATCCAAAATGTAGGAGAGAGAGAGAAAAAGGCTGGTGAAAGGATTGGATGCAAAACATGCAGGACCATAACTTTCAGTGGAAATCAAGGTTGCTATCAGCTTCTGCTGACAATAAATATTCAGGATAAAATATTTAGGACAATTTGCCCTCGTGTGTCACCTTTCACTTCAGTGTTCATAAAGAAAGAAAGGAAAACTAGTTGAGATTACATACCTGAGGTTTGGTGTGATATGAAATACCTCCTACATGACAAGAAATACTGACATATAGTTCTTTAACCTACTTTTAAAATTTATTTTAAAAATAAAAATAAAAAACTGAACAAAGGAAAAACCCACAGCCAACAGGACCCCAAATGAAAAATCTTTGCAGACAAACTTTGAAAACCAAATTGCCTCTCTTTTTCTCTTATTTCCCCAACAAACATAATCAGGTAAAAGATAATTTATTTATATTTATTATTATATTTTAATCTACAAACTGTTTTATATTGCAGCTATTACAGAGAGTGTCTAGAGATGAATCATATCTTACTCTTTCATTAAATAAGCAAGTTGAGGTTATCACAGATAACACAGTCAAGTTGAAAATATTTCCTTTCTTTCTGTATTAAAATCACTTTGATTTGCTTACTTTATGCATGATTTCTGATAGGATAATATTTTAATTATGTCCACCAAAAAATATACTTTATTATTTCCACAGTTGTGTCAAAGAGCTAACACACTGAAAAGGATGTGAAGAGAAGAAGCTTATGAGCTGAAAAGTGGCTCACAGAGTTCAGTCTACCAGAGTGAAATGTGGTAACAAACTCACAGCTGATAATATTCACTGGCAGAGGCTACTGTCTAGGAAAAAATGCAGTATTACATGGGCTAAAGAAAAGGATTTTGCACTAATCTGTGAAATATGTAGATGCAAACTACAGCAAGTAAGATCTTTAGCTGGATTTTCAGAAGGACAATAAGAAGTGGTTTCTTAGTAGCTGGATTTTCAGAAGATAAATCAGGATATTTATAAGTTAGAGGAATTTTCCTACTGAGGTTTCTTAGGAAATCTGGGTTTAACTGTTCCAGAAACGCAGTATGTGAATTTTAAGGTAAAATTTTTAGAAGAAATCGTTCTCAGTTATGAGCTGAAGTCCATTTCTGCTAGTTATTAAAAAAATAATCTCTTTCTCTAGTTCTTCTTGTCTATTTTAAACAGCCTTGTCCCCTGGAACTCTCTTTGAAGGAAGAAAATACTCTTGTCTTTCTGACTTGATTTCTTTTTCCTTGTGTGGGGTCTTGCATCTATATGTAGATCCAATGCAGGAGATAAATCTACCTTCTACTGCCTGCACAAATAAATCTGCTCTGGACTTACTTGCACCACTGAAATAAAAAGAAAAGCAATAGTATTGACATTCAGATTGTAGAGATTTGATATTCTTTGTTCTGGATAGTCACAATTACTTCATACAGGAAAATTACAAATAGACTTACTTGAAATGCGGGAGATCATGAGTGGAGCTGCAGTGTGTATTTAAGCACAATTTCTTTCTACCTGAGTTATAAAAATATTTAAACTAAACCCAAAATTTCAAGATGAAATCCTGAGATTCACTCACTTTGGGACTTCTCATACTATGGCGTTAGTGCTTGTGCAGGATGGAGATGCAGAGCAGTACCAAGACTTCCGAAGGCCAGACAATAAATGCAAAACCATCTATTAACAGGAGGAAGACTTACGACTGACTAAGAAGGGAAGAAAGCAAGAGTCACATAGACAGATTTTAGCTGATTATAACATAGATGCTACATATTCTCACATCATATATAAATGTCTGTGCAGAAGTTGGTAGTGGGTCCTAGCAGAAAGTGCCTTAAATTAGCGGTAGGGAAAGACCACAGCCACACAGTGGTGTCCACTGGGCTACTGAATCTTTGTAAAACTCAAAGATAACTAGAAAAACACCAAGTTAGCTCAAATTCAATATAACAATTACAGTGTGTCACTACTATTATTTTAATTTTTTTATATCAAATAAATTTACTATATTAATACACAGTCTCCCTAAGGCAGTTGATATTTGTATATATGTAAAATGGTATGTAACTATGGTATAAACTATGTAAATATAACAGTCTGGAAGAGAAAATAACCCAACAATAATACAGCATTAACAGCAAAAATGTGGAAGTAGAATGAAGGCATTTTTTATTTGAAGGTTAATTAACATATTTTTCTTCTACTATATTTCTTTATTTTATCATCAGCTTCTCTAGCCACCTGCTCCCTGACTCCAGTTTTTGCCTTCTTATAGATCCAAATCCATAGATGAATCATCTTCATCTGCCGCTGGTGCTCATTTTCCCTCCTGCTTGAGACCTGGTTCCAACCTGCTTTTAAAAACCTGTGAAAACACAATACAGGTAAAAGGCCAATCAGTTCAGGCAGGAACAATCACTACTTTGGCTTAAGGGTATGGCTGCCAGCCATAAGCACATCTGTCATATTGCTTTGAAGAAAAGTGAAGCTTCATATAGGGCCAGAGATACATTTGCATAATCTTTTTGACAATAAGTGACAGAACTGCAATAAGGTCTATTTTGGACTATAAAAAATTGTGAGCTGTGAGCAAAGAAGGTGAGGTGGGAATAATAAGACAAATATTGAAGTAGAAATAGGAAAGAGCATATGGGTTAGACAGATATCTGCATAGTGGAAACAAGTATTATGTACAAGTGCCTTTTCTGAAAATGGGTATTTTTCTACTGGTGCAGTTACTTCTGAACAAAGCAAGAATACTAGAAAATTGAAATAACAGAGAAAGAGCAAAAGATGAAGCCATTTGGGAGTATAAAACAGCTATAAGCTGGTGCATTAGCATGTGAGTGTTAGGAATATTGACATGTGGGACCTATAGCCAGTGTATGATCAGGACTACTTTGTATTATGTGATATTGTATAGATATGAGTGATCCATGCACAAAAAAATCAATGTTTAAATATTTAAAGAATTTATTAATTCTTTAATTTTTAATATTTAAAGAATTTATCCTTACAATGGAAAAATATTCAGAACTGTATGTTGTCAGTATATTTACATTATGTACATACTTCGTATGTATTGTTTATAACACTGAATTGTATGTCGTCATTCTATTTAGAGATTATTTAAATTTTCCTTAGATTTATGAAACACATTGTTGATATTGATATTGTTTACACTTTGAATTATTGGCAAATGTTGTAATTTGAATTGTCTCGTGTGTGATGGGTCAGATAAATCAGATGTTTTTATTTCCAGAACTAGATTATCAAATACATTCAAAGCAGATTTTTTCACAATTACAAGCAAAAAGTTTCTGCAAAAATGTATGTAAGCAAAATGAAATAGTCCGCAGGAGATACAATGTAGTTTCATTTTGATCCATAAGTACATTGGTGGAACAGAAAAATAAAAGTACAACTAATGTTTTCAGTATGTCAGATCATCGCTATCATCAGCTCTCAAACCCTTTTGGTGATTTATGCTGTGGTGGAGTAAACTCATATCTTGGCCCATCTCTCAAAAATCTAGGTAACTAGGGATGGTCTCTCTAATATTATATGCCCTGTTCTTTGTGTCTTACTCATAGGAAAATAATACTGATAGAATCTTCCAGCATGCAGATCAACTTTTCTTTGCTCTTGTGAATTACTTTCTGAGCAATTTATTGCAATTTGTTGAAAAGATCTTGCTGACTGGAACAAATTCTGTGCAATCAAGGATAATTTCTTTACAATGGCAAATGAACATTTATTGGAAGCTTGTGTGCCCACGATCCAAAACTGAGCTATCAAGACCTCAGTACAAATAATGGCAATATTCAACATGATCTGCAGACGAGCCTGTTCCTTTTACAGGGCAGTCAGCATGCAAGCATCGATCCAAGATGGCTGAAGTTAATAAGAATTCAACTTGTTTAAAGCAGAAGTTATGACCTATGTTAGAGTTATTAATCAGTCTTTTAAACAATATGAATAGAAATAGTTATTTTCAACTCAAATATTTCAAATGTGCTAAAAAGACAAGAAATTTTAGGTCATATACTTGCAGAATGACAAGGACTTTCTGCTTCCCTCCTGGGCTTCCATAAAATCTCTCATCTGTTTCAGACTTAGGTCTAAAATCTGATTCTTTTTAATGGCTATTTTCTATTCAGGTTATACCCATAATATATATAATATCATAGCTATATTACACTGAATTAATTAAATAATTTTAATTAATTAAGTAAATTTTTTTTTTATTTTCACGTTTCTAAACTGAAGTGGCTTTTTGCTGAAAATTAAAACAAAAAAAATACCCAAATCAGAACAAACTTCTTTATTCAGAAAGAAGACCATGGTATTGGTGTATTTGTGATTTTCCAAAAAAACACCCCAAACAAAAAAAACCACATGACCTTTACAATTATATTCTTCTTTTAATGTAATCCTAAGTAATATGATTCTATAGTATCTTCCTTAATACCATTTAATTTTTACATGATCATATAGCAGGTTTGGGGTTTTTTTTTTTTTTTTAACTTCTAGAATAAAAGTAATTAAACATAGTACTTTATGCCCACATCGTCCCTGACGAGATTTGCTCCTCATCCAGATGGCACCTTACCTCCTTGCAAGGTCAGTTTAGAGACTTTGTAGCAGCCAAGGTAAATGGGAATAGTAAACATAACATATTTTTGCTTAGTAGAGATGTACCTGATGGCCTGCACTGCTGTATTCATTATATTGCTGGCATGAATTATATTTCTCTTGCCTGCAAATGTCTCAAAAGACACAAAACACACACCAGAATGGAATAAGGTGACTTGTGCACAGAGCCCTTCGTAGACATGATTGGTTTTAACAGGAAAAAAAACCACAAAAAATTATAACCAAACAAATAAACAAACAAAAGCTCACCCCCAACACCAAAAGCAAAAACCACAATACAAGCCCCTCATAAACAGCTACTCTGTATTAAGCATTATGTGACACCTGTTTTACTCACCATGAATGACCATTTAAAAAAATTATTTCAGTAAGACAGAGCACTCTTACCACCCTTCAAGTGGCACTTTGCAAATAACTACAAACAGTGCAGCCAAGGAGTTATTCAGACCTCTGGCTTTCCACCCTTTGTTGAAACAATATTCTTCAGTAACCTCAGCAGCCTATCTACATACTACATTGACATTTTTTCAGACCCTCAAGCACTCTTTGCTTCTTTCTCAAACCCTTGTGATATGCAGGAATGCTCTAGGCTCAGAACAAGTCAAGAATCCCTCCTGGTATATGCTTGAGTATTTTCATTGAGAGATTTTCCTTTAATCAAAATAAATAGTCTGTTTCATGCCAAAAGTGATCTTATTGACAGATCCTAAAAATGTTAAACGAGCAACCTGTTCTGTAAATGTTGCTTTTCTAATTTAAAATCATTACAGCACTGGAGCATTGACATGGTGTTATTTGTTATAATTTCTTGTTTGGTTAGTGTAAGTTATTCCCGTGATTTCTTCTTTGATTTTAGCTTTATTTAAAATCATTAGCAAGCATTTGCATTTATATTTACAATCCTCACAGTGAAACAATACCTGGAAGTGATGGAAACCAATACTGTTTTAATGCTAGTTTTGGCATTTGCTAAATTAAATATTGTAACTTTTCAATATTCAACAGATTTGTGTTTCTCAGTGCTTTAATAGATTTCATATTTCTCTTGGTATTCAGCTATTTCTATTTTTTTGTGTTAATTCATAACACGTGTAATGAACAATGAAGCAATAGTCATAAAATATAGTGAATAACTAGGTGAGGTAGCATACGGATAATTAGCATTTTAGCATCAAATTCTTGGATTTTAAACTTTACTATATTTTTAAGAAAAGTCAGAATCCATGCTTTTGCACTTTGATTTTTTAAAATATATATTTTACTTAAAATACATAGAAATCTTATAGCAGAAGAATTATTACTGAGCAGAGCAATGTAATCATGATAATTTCAGAAAATATAAAAACTACACAGGTGTATAAAGAAAAGCCATTTCATACATGGAGTGTCCAATGTCTCTTATCCATACCTTACACATGGAAAATTTCAAGAATTTGCTTTGGGGGCATATCTAAAACAGAATTGAAGACCTTTTGGTTACAGTATTGTTGATTTATCTAAGAGCCTTCTGAAATGTTTCATCAATCATCAATCCATGTTTAATTTCAGCCTCATGGAAATTGAACAGTCTTAGTCTTTCCATGCAGATTAGTAGTATTATCGTTGAAACAGTTAAATTCTGATATAATCCAGTTTCATTTATTTATATGTAGTTATATCACTGATAAATAGCATTAATGGTGGTAAAAGTCTATCACAATCTGTTATATAAGCAGTAATTAAAAGTGCTCAAAACATAGCCTTGAAAATTTGAGTCTCTTTTATTAAAATTTGAGTCCAGACAATAAGAATGACAATGCATATGCATTTATTTTTAAACAGTTAGCATTATAAAACCAAAGATTTAAGGATAATTGAGGTGTATGTACCATTTCTATACATTCTGGAGGAAAAATAGTCTGAACATTAAACTTATTTATTTTTAAAACCCCACAATATCACCACTTTCTTTTTTCTCCCAACATGAATTTATCTTAATTTTGCCAGTTTCTAACGCAACCTTTTATCAACATAGAAAGTTTTGTTTTGCACATTTATAATACTTCAAATAATGAAATTCACCATTTAATCATATAAGATTAATTTGCACCACCTCAATTTAAAAAAAGAAAAAAACAAACTAAACAAAACAACTCCCCAACAAACTAGACTCAATAATACAGCAGACTTAGGTTTTTCTTTTCCTGAAGACAAAACATAAATTAACCATCTTCAGAAATACAGAATACACTAAAATACAACAAATAGTGTTTACTGTAAGTTTTCCCTGTTAGTAATCTCAGAGTCTTTTTAAGGTCATGGTAGATCTCCATCCATATTTCTTACTGTTTCACTATTACAAATTTTCATGGAGACTTCCTATTTTCATAGTCATTATGATGAACTTTACAACTGTTATTTTCCTTTCTTTTTCTTTT